>LFYR01001125.1:41604-124358 GCA_001185155.1 Zostera marina | reverse complement strand
GTTTTCTAAACTCCTCAGATGTCTGGTAGACCCTTCTATCGTGTTTTGGTCTCCAGGATGATTCTCCTTTCTCAAACTTTTGAAATTTCTTTTTTGGTGCTTCATATGCTTTTTTATTGCTTATGGCACCTCTCTCTTTTTCTTTTTCTTTCTCATACTCTTCAGAATTTATATATTTCTGGGCCTTTGTTAGCAGGTCTTCCATGCATTTTACATTACTAACGTTTAGCTTTATTGCTAATGGCGTGTTCATGTCTAGCCCTTTTGAGTATGCGCATATTGCGATTGTTGTATTCAGATCGGAGATTTTTTGCATGGCTTCCGTGAATTTAGTTGTATAATTCCGAAGCGTGTCTCCGTTCTGTTTGATTGCAAACAGTGATTCCGTGCCCTTTCTGACCCTTGTGTTTCCACAGTGTTGGGCGACGAATTTCTTTTTCAAGTCCTCTAAACTTGTTATGCTCCCTGGCTGCAGTTCAACGAACCATCTGTATGTAGGCCCTTTCAGTGTTCCTGGGAATGCTCTACATAGGATGTCATCCCTTGATGTGGCCCATTGCATTGCCCCCACAAACATATTTATGTGGTCTACTGGGTCCATCTTCCCATCATAAATCTGCAGCCTGGGTAACCTGAATTTCAGAGGTGCTGGTTTTATCATTAGCGATTTGTGCAGGGCATCCATGCCTACTAGCCAGTTTGGGACCTCGCCTCCTCCTTCTGTGTCTCCCGTGCTTTCTTCATATACGGGTTTTTTGAGAAGAGGTTTGGGTTGCTCCTCTGGTTTGCGAGGTAGTGGTGCACTGGAGTGTGCTGCTCTATGACTTGACACTTCCTGTTGCACCTTGGCCTGCTTTGAGGTCTGAGCTTTTGAATGGTATATTGATGCTTTAGATTTTTCAATATCCTTTATTTTCTCGCTCATTTTTGCTATGGTTTCCTTCATTTTTTCCAGCTCCTCTATAGGCATCTTTATGAACCCGTGAGTGGTTTCTGATGCTGCAGCCCTTGGTTCCTTGCTGCTTGTGGTTCCCCCCTTTTGAGGTTGTTCTTCCGAAGGTTTCTCCTTTTCAGCAAGGAGTCGGATGGCCTCAGCTATCGCCTGAACCGTGATGTTCAGATTTTCCCCTCCTGCTGAAGCTTGGGGAGTTTGCTCGCGCTCACCTTCGGGTTCAGCCTCAGGTCCTATGGGAGTTCTTTTGTTCTTATTGGCCTTGGGTGGTCGACCCACTGGCCTTTTAGTTTTGGAGTTGCCGGGCTGTTGCTCTGGCGCCTCCTGAGAATTTGCTCCTCCTCCTTGGGAAGTGCTTCGTGTCACCACCTGGAGTGTTCGACTTTTCTTGAAAAAAGTGTTCGACTTTTGCTTGGAGAAAGTCGATCTTCAAAAAAGTCGATCCCTAGTGCACTTGGATGATTCCTTGGAAGTCGTAGCCTGAAAGCCTAGCTCCTTGAGGAATCAACTTTTTTTCCTTGGAAGAAAAAAGTCGATCTTCTGAAAAGTCGATCCCTTGCTGGCTGATTTCCTCGCAAGACTCCCTAGCTGGCGACTTGGAAAAAAGTCGATCCCTTTTTTCGAAAAAGTCGAGGAACTTTTGTCGTGAGTATCTTTAAATCACAGACGGCGCCAACTGATGGGGGTGAAACCCGACCAGTACTCCAAGACGCGCAAGCAAGCGCCAAGCGGGGAACTCCGCGGGAAACCGGACCGGAACTCAAGTGCGCAAAGCTCTGCTTCGCTAGGAATCCTTTCGCTCCAAATGACCTGCCTTTAATGAGTGGGGATGCCTCCTATTTATAGGTGTTCTTATGGGGGTAATCTGGTCATTTGGGCAGTAACCGCCTAACTGCCTAACTGATCAGATCGAGGCTCAAGATCGACTTTCCAGAGATCGACTTTTTGGGGATCGACTTTCCTGGTGATCGACTTTATTCAGAAGTCGATCCCAAGGAAGTCGATCCCAGGGAAGTCGATCCTCAGAAAAGCCGATTTTCCTAGGATTCGACTTGAGACCTCCCCTACCCTAGAATAGGTACCTTAACTCATCTTAGGCTATCCGGACTTTTAGTTGCTGGTAGGTTGTGACCGGGTTCGGGATACTGTATCACCAGTACTCCCCCCCCTCTGCGTATTAGATACCTTGGGATACGTCTTTTAGTACTATGGTCTGTGTGTTGGACCTTGTACTATCAGTGAGAAAGAGGAGAAAATCAATCACCTCCTCTTTAATCGTGCTGACTCCCAAGAAGTATGGAGAGAATATACTCATGAGATGGGGGATTGGATCCCAACAAGCTGTCATTGCACAATAGAAGTTTTTAAACAAATAGAGAGAGAGAAAATCAATGGAATGAGAACTAAGCAAGGGTACATAAAGATGAAAAGAAGATCTGGAAGGAGGTCAGAAAAGATCAAGATGAGCTGCAAAATGAGTGGTGTTTGATGCAGAGAAATTCAAGTGCCCCTCCTTCTTTTTGATATCTTGGCAAGTCTAATCAGGAATTTTCGTTAGTATCCTACAATAGTAGGAGCATATCATATAGTGTAGCTGTACACCTGTACTGTACTAGGATTAGGAAACCATGGGATGATTATCATGACCTGTAACTAATTTAGTTTGTTGTTAAATTCCTAATAGCTTGCACTTATCAAATTAATTGTTTTCGGTATAAAAGAAGAAGAAAATCCTCTGAGATTTAAAAAAAATATTCAGACGTCAAAGATGAATGTTGATACGAACGGTTCAGAAGTCAGAATAATGAAAGAAGATGAGCAATTAGCCCTTGATCCTCAAAATATTAATTTCAGACAAAACTAAACAAACAATACAATGTAGACAAGGAAAGAACCTGGAAAGATAATTTCTCAAGGGAAGTATGCAAATCACCATCTTTTGTGTAAGGTTGTTGCCATGCAAGCATAGCGATAAAAATAAGTCTTTGGAATGCAATATCCTGAATACAAATAGAAAGCAAAAAAAAGTAAGAAAAATTGACCTAGTGTAGATATTTTCCTATTGTTAAACATTTGGTTGTTTCAACTTTCAAGTAGAAATGTTGTTTAGTTTCAATAACAAGCTGAAGAAACAGTATACACAGTTTGATGAAAAATGTTCACCAACCACTTAGAATAGGAACGGCGGTGTCTGTTTATCACCTTTGTAAAATCCAAACATTTGTTGTTGTTGTTTTTGCAAACATTTGGTTATTAAGTAGTGAATGGTGTAATTTCTCTTTAAGTATAGTCTTGCATTTTTGTAAACTAATAATGTAGGATTATTTCTTCATGCTTCTTATTGTACGCAGCTATTTAATAATGATCGAACATATGAGCAGACCGAGCCAACAAAGGGCCCAAAGCTACACAGTCACAGACTCACCAATCTACTTCTCACAATTAACTAAAAATTGCACATGAAGAGAGCTCTCATTGATCAACCAAACTAAACAATATTTATTCAAATATATACTGGTAGGAGTAGTAGGTTGCATTTTTGGAATCTATTAATAGGATGAAACTAATATATTTTTCACATGGTTCTATTAAGATATTAATCAATTTTATTACCAAACTTTCAAAAAAAATTATCAGCTAAACCATCAATCCACAATACATGCCTACATGATGGTCAGCAAGGCAATAAAATGCATCCATCTTTTCATAATCTGTGAGATAATACAGTAAGTGGTGAGGGGTGATAGTATGATACCTTCAAGGATGCACGGATTATAGATCTGTCCTTGGACAGGTACCTAAAACAGGCATACTCCACCAAGCTGCGTGCATCATAGCGAATATGTTCCGGAGCTACATCTTCGTAAATTTGTTGGATTTTCCTCCCAGTGAGGCCATTCATCCTGCCAGTGACTCCATCAATATACTAAAATCAAAAAAATATGCCATTTCTGAAACAGTTTATTCATGTCGGTGTGGCCAACCACATGTCAAAGATATCAAGACAAATCAATTTAAATTACCTCCCGAATTGTTCTATGGAGAGAACAGCAGCGGGGGAAAGATATCCTGTAGGAGTCTTGCGATTAAGAGTGACTTCTGAAGTCTTTAGAAAAAGCTTAATGACATTTTCTATCTCGGTGCCATCATCAGAGTCAATCGCCGCAATACCCAAACTCCTTCCTTGGGGAGAATTCACAAGCGGAGAAGCTACATCTTTAAACATTCCCCGTGCCTTAACAAGCCATGAGCTCATCTTCTCCCTCACGACATCTGCCCAAACACAAAACAGCAGAAGCATCGAAAAAACCCAAAAAAATCACTCTTCTCGAGCTTCCATCCCAATAAAAACACTCATATATATCTCAAGAACCATCGCAATTTTAGAAGCAAACCTTTATCTAGCTTCCACTCGTCGCCGGAGGATCGAGCTACGATATTCGATCGACGGGAACGAAACCAGTACGGACAACGGAGAGTGGTCTTAAGTGAGATCCGTGGTGGCTTTGAAGGGTGGGAGATGGTGGCGGTTGAGGCTGTTGTAGTTGGACGGAGAAGGAAGAGTTGCGTGGGCATTGTAAACGGAGTCGAAGTTTTTTTTCGTCTACTGAGTGTTACGACGACTGAAAAGAGTGCTTAAATTAGCCAATGTGGTCCTAACCGTCGTCGGACACGTGTTCAGTCGAAATAATCCATTGAATCAAAAATTACGTTAATACCCCCCTATGGAAAGTGAAATATATTTTTCTTCAAATTTTTGAAAGCGATACTGTAATAAATTAAAGTTGCAAAAATGTATTTGAGTTCTACTCGAAATCGAATTAGATCCAACTTGAACAGTGAACGCTGCTGTAAAAAAAAGAATGCCGCAATAAATAAATAAAAAAAAAGAATGTTCAAGTCTGTAAATGGTATATCGAAATCTATATTTGAATTACTAATCCTAACCCTAAATTCCCATTCGAATTCGAACTATCCGGATTTGGATTCGGATATCTGAATTGAAATCTGAATTTTATTCGGTCGGATTCAGATATTCGAAAAATCCGTTTTTAAAATCAAAATTCGTTTAAAAATTTGGATATATATCCAAATAAATATATAATAAATTAATATTATTATATTTATATTATAAATCATTAAACCCTTAAAGTTTTAAACTAATTACTAAGTTATAATTATAAATCTGAATAACTGACTATTTAAATTTATTTGGATTCAGATTATTCGAAAATTCGAATAATTTATTCCGTTTCGGATTATCCGGATATTTGAATAATTTTTCAGGATTTAGATTCAAATTTTGATTCGAATATCCGGATCATTATTCGGATTCGGATACCTGCATATACCTGCATACCTGATATAAAGACTTGAAAAAAAATAATTATCTAATTGAAAACCCCCCGTTTTTTCCCGCCTGATTACCTGAAATCTGCATACAGAATTCCTGACGAAATGTTAAATATTAAATTCATTTAAAAAATATAACTAACGGTTTTAACTTTTAACTGTTAGAAGTGTTTAATGTTGAAGTTGAAATAGTGAAATACTACTAAATATGTTCTGTAAACGAGTGAATCGGTCTGCGAAGACCTGGAAACTCACATGGATCGCCCCCTTGACACCGCCTTCTCTCCGTCGTGGTCCATTGCTGGATCCTCCGTGGAGCTGCTCCCCGATCAGATCGCTACCGATGCCGCTGGAGAGTCCCCCTTCCGTACTTCGACAGCGCCACATCCGCGGAATAGAAAGGGGGAGAAAGTGAGGGCGAGGGAGTGGATGGTTATGGAGAGCGGTGGTTGGTCAGGGATTGAGGAGTTCGGGAAGCATGCCATCATGAAACGGGTGGGGCTTCCGGCTAGGGATCTGAGGATGCTTGACCCTATACTGTCGTATCCTTCGACGATTCTTGGAAGAGAGAGGGCGATTGTTGTCAAGTTGGAGCATATTAAAGCGATTATTACTGCCAATGAGGTGCTCGTGCTTAAATCTATTGATCCCAATGTCGAGCTTTTTTTGAGGGAGTTGCAACTGCGTTTGGCTTCCGATTCTAAAACTGCAAGTGAAACGGTATTTCCTTCAACTATATATTTTGGTCACATCGATTACTGTGATTTTTTTATGCATCTTCAAAATTGCTGATCAAGTTTCGAACTAAGTCCATTATTAAGCAGACGTTTAAGGGAGGTTTATGTAGTCTTAGAACAATCTGAATTGATTTTCTAACCCTTTCTTGGTATATAGTAAGTGGTGTGATTCATGCAAATATAAGCTTCACAGATCATTAGAAATTCTGGCTCCTACAAATCTGCATTTTTATTTATTTATTTATTTATTTATGAACATGAAAAAGGTAAAAGAAACTGACCAGATGGATATGAGAGGCATCAACACACAGTCGAATTCGTCATCGTCTTCTTTAAATAACGTTGGATTACAGCAATCTACTTTTCCATATGGAAATGTCATAACTCCTGATGTAAAAGATGATAGTCCTCCGCGTTCTACTACAAGTGAGACATCAAAAGTAGTGTCTCCAAAGACATTGCCTTTCGAGTTCAGAGCTCTTGAAATTTGTCTTGAATGTGCATGTCGTTGCCTTGAAGAAGAGGTATGTTTTATTGGGGTTTTGTTTCATTTTCTTAGCAATCATTGAATTGTTTTTTTCTTCAAACTACTTGCAAGAAATAACATGCGTGCTTTATATGCCCTCCCATTTTCATTATTATAAAGTTAAAACATGCAAGTATTTTTCAAGCAAATTCACCTGAATTGGTGATTACATCAACTTAAGAAACTCTCAAGAATTTTTCTTTTGCATCAACTTTAAAATCAATTAGCTGTATCTAACAACCTTGTGAGTAATTTAGCTTGGGAGGAATCGAGAAAATCCGATCCCTTCTCCATCTATTAATTTGGTATTTATAGTCTTTACACAAGGTTAGTTATGATTAATTTAGTTACATTTACAACTGTTATTTATACTAACACGCCCCCCTCAAAATTATTGTAGATCCTCAATAATTTTGTTTTTGATTTCGTTGAACATTTTGGGTCGGAGAGCTTTTGTAAAGATGTCGGAGAGCCTTAGGAATATGTACCACTTTTAATCTCCCTTCTTCCACCCGTATCATGTTATGATTGTTTTTTTAATATGATTGTTATCAATATTCAATAATGGATTTTTTTTCTTTCTCTAACTTTTATTGAATTAGTGAAGAACTGAAGACAGTGTATGTGTTATTAATTCATTTCTTTTCTCAATGTGCAAGACATCCACACTTGTGCAAGAAGCACATCCAGCTTTGGATGAATTGACATCTAAAATCAGTACCTTGAATCTTGAACGAGTCAGACAGATAAAGAGTCGCTTAGTTACCATATCTGGGCGTGTCCAAAAGGTCAGAATAGGGGTATTCTTGAAATAAAAATTTAATTACATTTATATTTAATTTTAAAAAAATGAATATGTGACATTAAATAGATAAATCATCAGTCGGTTTTTAGCTTCGAGATTCCTTTAATTGGTATTTTTCTTTGGTTTGTCATTTGTTTAGTTTTTGGGTCGAAATTTGGATATTTCAAACATTAGTAATTCAGTATAGAAAACCTTATTGACTTTAAAAGAATGGACGAGTGTTCTTTGATAACTCACTGTACTTTTAAGTTTTAATATATGAAAGGATGAGGATTATCCGATTATATAAGTGACATGACAGAGATAAAATTTGTGAAGAAGCATGTGTTTACGAGTTGTTACTTGTTAGATGTACAAATTTTCTAGAATACCAAAGAATACATGTTTTGGATGATATTCTACAAGTTTAACTTAAATTGAAAACTTGATCGTTATAAAATCTAGTGTGGTGAATGGTGACATTAAAATTCTTGTTAACCAATTTTCTGGTGTCTATATACTTTTTTTTACCTTGAAAGATTATGCAATAAAATTTCAAAATTCTTGAAGAATTTTAGTTTTGAAACAAATGACTACAACTCTATAAGTAAAATCCTTGTTTGTCTATTGATGGTAGCAGTTAAAGTTTTCTTATCTACTCTTTTAGGTGAGAGATGAACTTGAACAGTTATTGGATGATGATATGGATATGGCTGAGATGTACTTGACATGTAAACTCGATCAGCAAGAGCTAGCAGATAGAGAGGACAGGGATGGCAATGATCAATCAGAAACTAACTCATATTATGAATGGTTTTGTTTTGCCCCTCACAATTTCATAAGCTGGTTCCCTATCTATATATATAGAATACTTATTTTTTTATTTTTAAGAAATAATAGTTATCTGTCTTTCAATCTTTTATAATTTCTTTACGTGATTGATATTTTGTTTGGTAATTCATACTGTATGCTATTCATGATGACGACACCTATCTTCATTGTTCATTCTATATTTTCCAATTTAATTTGCTGTTCTCCTCTTTCAGTGATCAAATCTCTTTGTATAAAACAAAAGGTAGCACCAGTGAGGCAGGAGGCATCGTTTCTCTTGATACTGTGGAGTTGGAGATGCTGTTAGAAGCTTACTTTGTCCAGATAGAAGGCACTTTAAACAAGCTTTCAGCGGTATGCAACTGTTTTCATTTACCATCACCTTTGAATCTATCATTAAGTGTTTCTCTAAAAAGTCCCAAATCATTCTATTTTATGTTTTTAACAAACCAAAAATGAGACTGTAGATTATACACCTAAGTTTGCTCCTTTTTTTTTTTGAATTAAGCCTAAGTTTGCTTTTCATTGGTCTGTTAGTGTATAAAAAATTAGAAATGTATGTTAATCTTGTTGTGATGTTTGTCTTTAATTTGTTTGTGAAGCTGAGAGAGTACGTAGATGATACGGAGGATTACATCAACATCATGTTAGATGATAAACAGAATCAACTTTTACAGATGGGAGTGATACTGAGCACAGCCACCTTACTTTCAAGCGCAGGAATTGCTGTTGTAGGAATGTTTGGGATGAACATCCACATCGGGCTCTATGACGCTGCACCCATAAGGTTCTGGCAGACTTCCATCGCCACTGTAGTCACTTGTACCATTCTCTTTATCACATCTATTACATGGGGAAGATGGAAAGGTCTTCTCTCACTGTAATGTATATCTTGATTAAGAAAGAAGCACGCAGATTTGAATCCTGAATCTCATGGATTTAAAAATCCATTTTGGTAGTAAAGTAGTATTGCAATGATGTATGTTACTTGATGATATGTAATATAAATTAAATAGAATCTAGATTGTACATACTACATTGTTAACTCTATTGTGTACCCAAACCATGTCTAAATAGGAAATCCCAATGTCAACATGATCAGAATTACTGAGTTTTAACCATAGCCAAATGTGGATGGATAATGGATTGCCAACTTAGATAAAAAAGTGTATTTTTTGTTACAAAAAACAAGGGCAGGAAACGCAGGATTTATCTAAAAAAACATATTATGATTTTTGAAGGAAAACGGGTGAGAGTAAAAGAAAAATAACATTCTGAAAATTTGGAGGAAACAACATCTCCTTGGATGATTTAATGTTGGAAACAACATGATAGACACTAGTTCGATACGAAATTATTCTTGCCTGTAACTTTAGCCGACGACTGAAAGAATAGCCGATGCCCGTCGGTAGCTTCACATTGGTGGTCGGTTCGCTCCAAGAAGCTGACCGACTAGGTTAGTAACCTGCCAATACTTCGAAACGCAGCGATCAATACAGCTGTTTTCACCCATGTTCAGTTCAGATTCCTTATACCTCTTCTCAATACACTTTTCAAAACACGTCTTCGTAAGTCTGTTGAAAAGATCGACCCTGTACTCCATTTCCTTCTCTGCCATCCCCAAGATCTGCTCTTTCTCTAGGTCATTTGGAGAAGCCATTGTGCCGCGGTACCGTAAGAAAGAGGAGAAGACAGATGCGGATAATACAACCAGTCGAGACAACGCAATAGAAATTAGGGTTTATGAAATTAGGGGTTGTTTCGTATTTATTTAGATAGACGAATGATGTTTCACATGGCGTCATACCGAGTCCCGACACGTGTGACTTGCCTTTTTTTATATCACCCAAATCGGATAAACCTTGAACCCGACCCGGACTTGTTTTTGTTCAATGCTTTAGATCCGAATATGATTTAAACTTTGGTGATCAACTTTGGGTTTGGGTCAAGATCCGACTTGACCAGATCATTTTAAAAATATCCATTAACTACTGCGTTGACCGGAATGACTTCTATCAATATCCAGTAACATTAAGAGTTTATGGCTGTAAATATAGGAGAGTTGACTTCAATCGCTCCCGATCTTGCGATTTCTGCTTAGGATTGACTGCTTGCTTCTTGATTGGAGTTCTCCAGACTCACGCGTTCTTGCGATCTGGATTGCGTCCTCTAGCTCGTGATTTCTTGATCGCATGCTGCTCGCGTCGTTTGTGATTATGAGCTCGGGATTTTTTTGGGAGAGTCTGTTCGATCGTCTGCGTTCAAGAACCTCTAATTTGACTGGAGAATTTTTGTTCGCAATCACAACTAGCAGACAGTGGATGTGATTCTAGGCGATCACGATTCTTGGGGATTTCTAATCGCAATCTTCTTGCGATCTCTCTGTTTACGCTCTGGATTTCTTGTAATGCTGCATTGACTGGATTTTGGCTGGGATTTCGACTGATTTTTGGCTGATAGAAAACTGATTTTTGATCACGGAGTTTTGGCTGTTCGCGATTCGCGATTTTACACGCGATCTGGTGATCTTTCTGCTCCCGATCTGGCTGCTCGTGAGTGCACAACTTCTTGCGATCGGAAAACGATTTTCTCACAATCTTTTAGCCAATAAGCAAATATGCATTGGAGCGTAGACAGTTACGGAACAGCATCTTGACTTCCTCATTGGGTGCGAATTTTTTGGTACGATTTTTTCTGGAGGAACGATCGCGATCTGCTCGTGATCAACTCTTCGCGATCTGACTGTTCCGCGTCTGTGTGGATCTGCATCTATGATTCTCAAAGCATATTTTTGAGGACGGACAGGCTCAAAGAAATCGATTTCTGCTTTGATTTCTGAAATCGATTTTGTTCTCGGTTTGATTTCTGTGCTCACGTGGATCTGCTCGATCTGATTTCTGTGCTCAAGTTGATTTCTGCGTTTCGGTCTTGATTGCTGCTCACTGATCGTTCTGCTGATAGTTCTTGATTGTTGCTGTTCTAACTGCTTTCTGTTCTTGTTTTTGCGATTTGATTCAGTGGATTAGTTGCGTTCTGCGGTTTGCAACTTTCTGTACTGATTAATGATTAGCTCGCAATCAATTCTGGATCTTGCTGTTAGAGATTGAAGATTTCAGCTGGAGATTTTCTGTTCGCGATTGAAGATCTGTTGCTTTCTGATCGGAACATTCTGAGCTCACGGATTTGGTGAATCGTGAACTACTTGTGTGCATTGAACTGCTTTTTTTTGCTTGTTGTTTGCTCGCTCTGTTGCGATTCTTTGACTTGTTGATTAGACGAGACTAGAGGGGAAATTCTGGAGGCAAATCCAGATATTTTTTTTAAATTTTTTTGCTCTCTTCCATATAGACTTATATTTTGCTTACTTTTGTTGTTGTGTCTCCCTACTCGTCTCCATACAAACTTAGCTAGAGACACTTTGAAGAGAGGGTCACTAACTTAGGGTTTAGAAACACATAAAATATAAAAATACAAAGTAGGAATTGACCCAAGAGCAGGATTTTTCCAGGAGAAAGATGGCATAGACCACAATTCAAAAGATGGCATAGACCACACCCGGGTTTTTTACACCCACCTCAATTTCTCTTTGTGTAGTATAGGTTGTGTGTTGTTAAACCTTAAGGAGGTAACTCTCTTACTCCTTTTTCTTGATGGGCGGCGCAGCGGCGCTCTGAAGACATTTCAGAAGAAATGAGATGTTTGAAAAGAACTTGGAAAGAAAAAGAAATCTATTCAGAGGGTCTGGGAAGCAACCTAGGGATGGGAGTTATATAAGGAAGGGGGTAGGAAGAAAGAGGCTTTTAACCAAGGAATAATAGACAACTGGAAGGTGTCCACTCCTAATTCTGGAGATCTGAGAAGACTTCAGTTTGTACAACCCTCAGAGAGGGAGGAGTTTGTTTGTGCTTCCATGCGGAGGTCTCAACTTCTCCCCCCTAAGACAGAGGGAGCACTTAGAATTTCACTCAGAGTAATGGGTGATGTTCCGTCCATAAGAGTCATGTCCTGTCTATTGAGAAGAAAATGGGGGGTTAATGGAGATGTTCAAATCGTAAGATTTCGGGATGCTACTTTCGACGTTAGGTTTAGGGAGGCGGCGGATTATTTCCGTTCGTGTGATCACTCATGGAATAATAGATTCTGTGACACTCCGTTCAAATTAAGTTAGCAAGCTCCCTCCGGATGTTATCCATAATGAGTGTTATGAAACGATGTTCCAATGGGCAATCATTGGAAATCTTCTCCCAGGAATGTTTTCGAAGGATGCGGTAAACAGGATAACTAGCGTCTTAGGTATTCCTTTATATGGAGAGCTTATGGATACGATATCTCACCCAAAATCTCTTAGAATTTGTTTTCAAAGTAAACTGAATTTCAGATTTCCTGGGCAAATTAAAATAATGATTCGAGAGGAAAATGGGAAGGAAACATGTCATACGCTGACAGTGAAATACAGGTCAAAGCCACAAAAGTGTCGGACGTGCGGATTTTTCGGTCACTGGTCGGAAAAATGTTGTCGATCACTTATAGAGAAAGTCCCTCCTCCTCCCCCATCTCAAAAGAGGAAGGCACTGTAATAATCCCTCATGATAGGGAAGGGGACTGGAGCCAAGAACGGAGCAAGCTGAAAACTGTAAGTTCGCTTCCGATATCTATATCCAACAGATGGGCGGAGTTGGAGAAGGTTGGGGATGTCCCCTAGAGCAGGGAAAGGAACATCTCTATGGAAAAGGGAGGGCGAGGAAGAACTGATGTTTCCCATGGTGAAGGGGGAAATGTTGAGATAATACAGAAGCTGTTAGAAAGTGGGGCGGTAGACAAAGTGGAGGTTGTGCTTTCCTATGGAGAGATAATACAACTAGTTAATTAGATAATAGCTGGAAAGTATACCTATTGGGCACAAGGTATGGCTATCCCTGATTTTGTGGCTAAGAAGGTTAGCATATAAATTTATATGGAATGGAAGGAAAGGGATCCCATGGGCCCAAATGGTCCTTCCCAAGGCGGAAGGAGGTCTAGGGGTTAGAGACCTTCCTATTATTACTACTGCAACCAATATTAAAAGAGCTTCAAAGTACTGGGATAAGAGCGATTCTATTCTGGTAAAATGGATCCAAGATAGGTATATTAAAAGAAAGGCGTTTAATGATATACAAATCAGGCCTACTGTGGATTCGCATTTTTGGAAAGCTTTTGTTTCAGAAAGAAGCCTAGTGGATAAATGTTTGGATTGTAGGGTCAATAGTACGATTGTGTGGAAATCTGGTACTCCGATAAATAAATTGGGAAGAATAGTGGAAAGTATTAGAAATAGAAAGCATAAAGACATGTTAGCTGAGGGAATTTGGTCGAAGATGCCGACAAAATTCTCTATTCTGTTGTGGAGGGTGAAATGGGATCACCTAAACACGTTCAAGAAGCTGAGAAGTTGGAGAGTACAAGTGCCTTCTGTTTGCTTGTTGTGCAATATGGAAGATGAAACTAGGAGTCATCTTTTCTTTAACTGTTCTTATTCTAGATCTCTATTAATTCCGTTGGCGGAATACCTGGATTCCGCTTTTCTGGAAAATAATGAACATTCCAGTCCCTACTCAATCTAGTCCAGATATTAAATTTGGGGATTTAATGGAGGCAGCACAAAAGATTACGCGTCACTCTCCCCCTTGGAGGCTAATATGGAATGCTATTGGGTGCTTGTCGTGACATATATGAACGGAAAGAAATAAAAGATACAGACAACACATTAGTAGGCCTCCTGAGGTAGTCTTTAAGAAGGTTATTAAAGACATCAGTCTCTCCTTTGATTCAATGTATTACAAGAAGAGTTGTTGTCACCTTTTGAAGACATCTATGATGGAAGTATGAGAGACCAACCTCCTGAGACAGCATATCTAGTTACTGTATAACTAGACTACATAGCTAATGAGAGAGAGTCAATGAACTTTTTGCTCATTTCTTTTTACTTCTATTTTTATTTTATATTCTTTATTTTTGTAATCTTGGCATTAGCCTTATTCTAATGAAATTTAATTGCTTCTTAAAAAAAAAAAAAAAAAAAAAAAATTAAGAGTTTTAAACAACATTGGAAACTGCATGGGTATTTATGATATTATTTTGAAGCGAAGGTTTTTATGATATTACCTCAAAATTACACCGGGCGAATTCCGGTGTTTGGAACTTGGAAGCACAGTGACACACTGACACATCCGATGGCGCCGACAGCGGCCGAAGAAGACATTCTTAGCCGAGGAGCCATTGCGAATCGAAGAAAAGGCACAGTGAATAGGAATAGATTGGTGCTTGTGGTGTCGGAGACGGGAATGGCACGTCAGGAAGAAATGGGGAAACACTCGATCATGCGTCGGACGGGGCTTCCGGCGCGAGACCTAAGGGCATTGGATCCGTTGCTTTCTTATCCGTCCAGTATTCTTGGAAGGGAGAGATCTATTATTATCAATCTCGAACAGATCAGAGCTATTATCACTGCCACGGAAATGCTCTTACTCAACTTCAGTGAACCGGTTATGGATCCCTTCATCAATGATCTCCGGGAGCGCGTCGCCGCCTTCCCCCTTTGTGAAAAGGTAGGCACTAGGTAGGTAAGGTACTTTTAATTTTTGATGTTGATCAATATATTTGCAGAAGATGAACGAAGATACATCTGCCAAGTTGAATGTAGTAGCTGGGCAAGAAAATGGAACTCATACAGAACATCTTGCGGAGGATATGAGTGTATCTTTAGCATTACAGAGTAACAAGGGAGAGAGAAACAATCTTCTTCATAGTTCAGATTCTCCTAAACATCGAGAACTGAAAGTCTTACCTTTTGAATTCAGGGTGCTTGAAGTTTGCCTTGAATCCACCTGTAGAAACTTGGAATCTGAGGTATTGGTTCTGTTTTACTTTCTACATGAACATAATTAATATTATTCAAATTTTTAAAATATGTCAATCATTTACAAATCAACCAGCTTACCAGCCAAATCTTAACATCTGTTTAAATAGCAAAACAATTGATCATACCATCTGCCACAGTGACAGGGGTGATGAGCATTTTGGAATTAGATAACATTAGCTATCAAAACCTGAATTGTTGTTCGTGTGTCTCAAGCTGAGTAATAATGTAATCTAAATAATTTGGGGATTACTTCTACCTCTTTAGAGTTTTTTTCTAATAATTTTGTGCATTTTTTTGCAAACAGTAAATATCAAGATTAAGATTGATCTGAGAAAATGGATTTCAAAACTTTCTATCATGGGTTACTATCTTAACCTACTACCAATAGCACTATCCTTACTACTGCGTCTAAAAAACTAAAACATGCCCCTCCTAAAATAGTAGTATTGAACAACAATCTTAGCTTCTTATTCTTGAAAGGGTTTGGTTCTTTGTTCTTTGATAAGAGATATGTTGAACCAATAGTTGATTTTTTTAGACCCATTCTTGAACAAAATGAAAATCAATTATCACAGCACAATCTTAATGATAGTAGAACTCTAATCCCAAACTCACGTAGTTATATGACAAGGAATTGAATCACCCAAGCTCAATTATAGCATTGGTGACATCTACAAAATTACCTATTATTAGAATCCTTCCATCGAGATAATGAATTATCATAAATTTTGAATAGGGATGCAAATGAGCCAAGTTTAAGTCTAGGCTTGAGCTCATTAAGCTCGAAACTATAGATATGGAAAATGAACTATTTCTACATTTTTCTACTAGACAATAATCATTAGAAATAATCAAATTAAGAACATGACCTTGGACTAAACCATTCATTCTGTCATTGCATGATCAATGAAAAAACCAAGACAACTGTGAAAACTATGAAAAAACCACAAAAACTTTAAGACTAGTCAATGCCTCGAGCGCATTACTTATTAAGTTCGAAAATCGATCCAGACCGAGACCTTGTTTGGATGTCAAGCCATATAAGAAATTGACAATGAGTTTTGTTTATCTCCTTGTTATTTTGGTAATCTTTTGGCTATATCCTTTCCAATACAATTATCTTTAACAAAAAAATATTCTTTCTTACACAGACTCTAATATTGGAAGATGAAGCATACCCAGCTTTAGACAAGTTGACTTCTAAAACGAGTACACTTAATCTTGAGCATGTAAGAAAAATTAAGAGTCGACTAGTTTCAATATCAGGACGTGTTCAAAAGGTATGTTTTTTCACATTTAATTTCCCATTTTTGCACTTTTTATTTCTGACATTTCCTCACTGGCAGCATGCAACATTTTTCGTTTATTTGTTATGAAATTCTTTTTCGCATTTCGAATATTTTTCAAACTCGAAACATATTTTAAAGCCTTCAAATTAAATTGTCTATCTCATTTACAAAAGATATTAAGTATATATCCTTTTTTGACTAGTGACTAATAAGACTGAAGATTCAAAAGTTGTGAAATACATCACAATATTAACCATTCAAGCCTCACAAGTTCACATGAATACTGTAATTTTTCTATTTAGAATTAATTATTTTTAATTGTATTGTGATCTTAAGAAAATAATTCACAAGATTGCGCTGACAAACTTCAGAGCGAGTTTAATAAGCACGTAGCATTTTCACTTTACGCTTTATGGCATTTAAAATGCAGGGACATTATTTGTAATTTTACAAAAAAAAAACACAAACCTATGTAATGGCAATATGGTATATTCTGTATTGAATATATATTGTAGGAATGAAAAAATAATACCTATATAAAATATAAATTCGGTAATTTTGTTCAGTACTCAAACAAACATATAGTAGGAGTTCATAGTAAAATCCAAGATCAGTGGCAGATGGAGGTTGTCGCTGGTGGCTAGAGTAGAGGAGATAGTTTCGGTTTCTGAGTTTTTGTAAAGAAAGGAAGAAAAATGGACTGATATAGGTCAAAAACCCATTAAATATCCTGTACTCACATCAGATTATTGGGCGAACCCGTCCAAAGATTCTATTATTAAAGTGTGTACAAACTTTGCTCCAGAGTTTGGGCTTTACAAATCTAGACTAACTCTCTTAAATCAAACTCAGATCAATGTATTTACAAGTTTCTTGTAGGAAGGATTAAAAATCGGTACAGGGATTACACTAAATTTACCCACATACACTAGTATAAATACACACACTGTAATAAGTCATTTAGGCCTTTTCATTCTCAAGTTATACCATTGGTAATTTACCAATCTCCTCTCTCTTATTCTCTCCCTCATTCCCATGGCCTCCAATCCTTTCAACTCTCACAGTTTCAACTAAAAATTAATTCATCTTCTTTTTCAATTTTTTTTGTGATTAATTATTTTATTGAAAAATTATCCATTGAAATTTTATTTTAGTCATTATACGTTAAGTTTGTAACAACGATCATATTTTAATTCTTAGTTTTTTACTACATCAAATAGGTGAGAGACGAACTCGAACATTTATTGGATGATGACATGGACATGGCTGAGATGTACTTAACTGAGAAGCTTATTTATAAACCCGCTAAAGAAACATCCAATGCAAATGATTTAGATACTAATACATTTGATGTTGGAGAGGAAAGGTACATTAATTATATGTTTGTTACTTTGGTCATTTAAATGGTTTGTTTTCATGAATTATCAAAGTTTTTATATTATAAACGACTCTATTTTTTTTATTTTAATGGTCATGTTACTCATGTATTCATTTTTCAATAGGATGGTTTTATTGGTCTATATCTTCGCCAACAATTTTCTTTAAAATACTTTATTCATGTGCATCCAGGGATAAAGGGCCTGAGAAGAATTCTGAAAACGCCAGTGAAAGTTCAGAAGGTTTTAAACCCAACATTGAGGAACTAGAGATGCTTCTAGAGGCATATTTTATGCAAATTGATGGGACCCTAAATAAACTATCTATGGTATGTCACTCACTATGGCACCTCAAACTCTGTCTTTAACTTTTTTCCGTAGTTTCAGAAATTTCTCAAATGACAATCTAAAACACTAAAGAAGCACACAGTGGTCCTGATACTTTTATACTGAAAATGAAGAGCATTTCTGTAAAATAATCTGGTGAATTACTAGAATTCTATAAGTGTGAGATTACAATTCTCATTTACCTTGCAGCTAAGGGATTACGTTGATGATACCGAGGACTACATCAACATCATGCTCGACGAAAAACAAAACCAACTATTACACATGGGTGTCATGTTCAGTACAGCGAACTTGGTATGCAGTGCAGGTATTGTGGTTGTTAGCATATTTGGTATGAATATAGCCACGGAACTAAGTGTCGATACAATTCGAGGCAATAATATATTTTCAGAGGTCACAGTGGGCATTATAGTCGGATGTGTGATCTTATATTTCTTGGCTATTTTATGGGGGAAAAGAAGTGGTGTATTACAATTCTGAAGACATTCTACGCATAAAAAGGCAGAAATCAATGATATGTAAATTTCTTGGCTATAGTGACGGTAATAAACTAATAATGTCTATAAGTAAATCTTTTTTTTATCCAATTAAAAAAATGTTTTCATCTTTTTTGTTTGTTTGTTTTGAATTTCGATATCCATTGTGTTATATCTTTTTCTTTGAACCATGAGTGTGCTTATGTGCTTCAGTTTAGTATTATTAAGATGTTTATTAGTTATTTACTATGAATGTTTTCGGTTAATTACTAATTTACTATGAAGATATTTTGGTTAATTACTACGAGATAGATTCAGGTTAGATAATTATGAATAAGATATGTTGAGATATAACATTTTAAACAACAAATCTTGAAACAAAAATAAGATGAATGATAGAACATGAACGGATGAAATGTTATAATTATCTTATATTAATAGAATCCTAATTATTATTGAAATGCATTGGTTAATTATCATTGGAAAAAATCTTGACTGCACAGTCGACTCATTTGGTACTTTGAAGATTCTTTTTAGGAATTAAAATGAAATGAATTTCTGATGATACCCTTGGTCTTTCAGACCAGGTCTACCACAGACTAGGACTAACAGGTCCATTTAGCCTGGCAAGACAGGCGGACTCGTTATGCCCCGACGGGTTGGTTGAGTCGGATTAAGCCCAGTAGGAAAATGGCTCAGTTTAATAGGAAAGTGTATAAATACCTCTAGGGGCTGAATGTAGAAGGGGAAAAAACATTTGTAACACACTTGGAACACACTTGTAACAAAGATTTGTCTGGTATTATGGTATATACTTGATACTAAATGATCAGTGGTGAACCTGACGTGAAATATACTCAGAGCAGCCGAAGCGGATTATTCATATGGAAGAAAATTTGGGAATCACAGCGGTGACAGGGAGGAACCAGCCGCCGCCAGTCACTCATGGAAATCACACTCCAGAGAAAGTGATTCATGAGGAAGAAGATATTGGGGAAGAACCATACCGTTCTTACCAACGTGCATGGGGGAACCCTTGGTTCTTTAACAGATCTCTATCAGAAGAAAATATGCCTTTCGGTCCATCTGAACAAAGTAGATCAAGGTCGATCACGCCCGAGCGACGTCGGGGCAGACAACCCAGATATGGAAGAGAGGAATACCATGATTTACGAGAGGGGAGAGATGACCGGATTTTATCAATTATCACGGAATTACAGAATAACCAAAGGCAAATGCAAGAGTGAATCTTAACATTGATGATGGACAGAAACGCACGAAACTCAGAAGGGTATCCGGAGGGATGGCGAACCCCGAAAATGACTATGTATGAAGGAAACACAGACCCAGAGGATCATATTCATTCGTTCCATACGGGAATGGAGGACACGACAAAACGGAAGGATATATGATGCCGAATGTTTAGAAGGATACTTAAAGGCGAGATTGTCGGATGGTACAGGAACCTCCCTATAGGAAGCATAAATTCGTTCGAGGACCTCGAAAGAGCATTCAGATTCGCCTCAAAAATATACTTGATACTAAACGATCAAAGTTTTAGTCTTCTTGTGTATTATTTACTAATTTTTATATAACTAATGATGTATTATGTGATTTTGATATATCAACCATTTTTTTTTACTTATTGTAAGGTATTCTCCATTATCAAATTTTTTTAACGTTTCCTTGTTTTTGAAGAAGAAATTTGGAAAGGGTTTTCTTATGGCCTAAAAGGCCCAGAAAGCCCCAGAGAAGCGGCCTTTTTCTTATTCTTTTCTAGAAACTTCTATTTCCCCAAATGCAGTGGAGGCGGGGAAAAGCTTCTGCAACTCTAGTTACCTGCTGTTTTTCCTTCCTCGGTTCATGCTGTTTAAGTGTTCTGGTATATGATGACGCATTTGCACAGCGTTCGGCTCGTATGGAGGGTCGCTGGGAGTTCTTTTCAATCGAAGCTTCTCAATGTTGGTTCACATTAGATTGTACAATGTTCTAACATTTTCACCTCTGTTTCTTAAGATTCTCTGTGGGTTTTTTTGCATTCCAGGAGGAGTCACTGAAGACATTGGTCTCCGGAATCCGCACGTTTTCAGCGTCTTCTTCCTCCGCTAGGAAATTTGAAAAAGGTCCGATTTTTTCATTTATTTCTTTTGCTCCCATTTGTATTTTTATCCGCATATTTTTAATTTAATTTTATCAATTGCTTATTTGTTGATCTTACTGTTATTGTCATTGATAGCAGAGCGATGGAACAAAAATGGAAGTTCTAGTGTACGTTGGAATCCAATAAGGTCGTTTCATGGTATGCAAATAAGACATTGTATTGTCGTTTGATTTCTTTTTACCTTTTTCCCTTTTTTTGACTTTCTTTTTATCGTTTCTGTTACTTATTTAGGTACACTCCCGGCTTCTGCAAGAGATTTTTACGATGTTCTTGGAGTGAGCAAGAAATCAAGTGCATCAGAAATTAAAAAAGCATATTATGGTGTAAGTTCATTGTTTTTGTTGCTATTTTTCGTTATTTCTGGAGTCATTTATTTGATACACGCTGAGATTGAAGAACTAATACTAGCTTACTTTGTTTTGCTGATAAGAATGTACATTCATGGTAAAGTACAGATTTCAGTTTAGTGTACTTTTATTATTTATTGCAACCTCCACCTTCTTTGCATCTGTTTCATCATTTTAAATTTTTTAAAAAATCTTATTCTATTTCTAAATCTAACACAAGAACAACTTTGAGTTATTTCCTTAACTTCATGTGCTTGAGAATTGGTTTGGGTTTTGTTAGAATTAATTGGTTGACTGTACTACATGTTTTCAGCTTGCGAAAAAGCTTCACCCTGATACAAACAAGAATGATACTGATGCTGAAAAAAAGTTTCAAGAAGTGCAGCATGCTTACGAGGTACACCAATTATCAACCTGTGTCACACTTTTGGCCACAAGTTTTCTTTTATTCTCAATTAAAGATTAACTGTTCACTGTCTAGGTTCTCAAGGATGATGAAAAAAGATCTCTTTATGATCAGGTATAATTGTTTCATTGTAATTTTATTCTTTTTTGTTATTATTACTTATTAGTAATAATAAATAATGCTATTTGTTTTCATTTGTTTGTAATTACGTTTTAGTCCTTTACTAATTGTAATTAGTTAGTGTAGATTAGATCTGAACTGAATTCAGTTAAGATCTAATCTTAAACTCAATTGTATATAGATTATAAAGTATAAACACATCTAATATATGTTTAGAGGGGTCGATCACTGGATCCCCCCATTTTCTATCTCTTCTAGTTTCACTCATATGGTATCAGTCGACTGTCGAGATCTTGGGAGAATTCTCTGTTAAGATCGATCGAGTGTTCTCTGATTTTTTTTTCATTCAACATTGGAGTTTCCGCATCCAATCATGGCAATGAACAGAGAATTGGAGGAGACGACGCAAGTTCTTGGTGATGATCATCAAACAAAGGTCATCATAATCAAGAATTTGAAGACCGTTTCTCTGGACCGCAACAACTATTATGCTTGGCGGATACAATTTGCAGCACACCTAGTGGGGAATGAGCTAAATCAATACCTCACTGGGAAGGTTGTGCTGAACTCTGCAGTGACGATAAGGCAAGACAAATTGATTCTAGCCTGGATTATATCATCGCTGTCCGCACCGATTCTATCGGTGGTAGCAAATTGTGCAACTGCACATGAGGCTTGGAAGAGGTTACAGATGGAGTTTGCATCCAGCTCAAGGTCAAGAGTCCTAAGCATACGCTAAAAGCTCCAAAGTTTGAAAATTGGAGGAAGATCTATAACAGAATATTTGCAGGAAATTGATGGACTGTTAGAAATTTTATCTGTGGCAGGGGATGAAATTACAGATGCTGATGTGATTTTACTAGTGTTGGCAGGGCTTGGAGATGAATTTGAGGCCACAATTGAGAATGTGACCACAAGGAGGGAGGAGATCACGTATAGAGAGTTAAAAGCAATTCTAACTGATGTTGAAATCAGAAGAGGAAGAACTAATGTAACTTCTGCCCTCAGTGTGAACATTGTTGAAGCTGAAAACCCTAAAAAGATAGGTAGAGTTTTTACAAAACAGTACCTTGTCAAATTTGTTCAGGGAAAGGGCATGGAGCACTCAATTGCTATAATAGATTGAACATCACTAAGTTTCCTCCAACACATGGGAGAAAACTTAATTCAGATGGTCTGGCCAGCAAGAAGTCAGCTAATATGGTACAAAAATCATCGTCAGTTCGGTACCCTGAGGCAGGTATGATTGAAGAAATGTCTGTAAATGTTATATATGAGAACTCTGAAAATGCAGGGCAAGAGAGCACTGAGAGTTCAGTGAATATGATGTCAAATGCAAGTTCTTAGTTTGCTGATTCTGGCTCAACAAACCATATTACAGACAGAAAGGCAGATATTCAAGATGGACTGGACTGTGAGAATTCCATCAATAACTCCACTTGAACTTATTTTTGTTAATGTGTGGGGCCTTGCCCCAACCGAATTCACTGAAGGATATAGGTATTATGTAAATTTTGTGGATGCTTCAACTAGTTATAATTGGATTTTCTTAATGAGAAGAAAATCTGAAGTTGAAGAATGTTTTGTACAATTTAAATGCATGGCTGAAAAGCAATATGACAGGAATATAAAAGCTCTCCAAACTGAAAATGCTAAAGAGTTTTTAAAACTGTCAAAACGGTTGAGGAGTAATGAAATATGATGGGGAATGTAGAGCGCAGACAAAGACACATTGTAGGCACATGACTGGCTATGTTAAAGCATGCAGGGTTGGAAACACACTTCTGGGACTATGCATTCATGGCATCTGTCTATCTATACAACAGAAACCCCACTGAAATATTAAAAGGTATATCACCTTATCAAGCTCTACATCTCAAGTCCCCTGATTATTATAAGTTGAAGATATTCGGAGCAATATGTTATCCCAATCTCAGACCATATAGGGAAAACAAATTGAGTGACAAATCAGCTCCCTATGTTTTTCTAGGATATCCAGTCAATTGTGATGGATATATATGCATGGATATGAGGAATGGAAAGACATTGATTTCCAGAGATGTAATCTTTGAAGAAAATAAATTACAGCCAAAGAAAACAATTATTTCTCAGTCTCCAACGCAATCAGTTCAGGCAGAGGAGAGTGAGTCAGATGAGGGTGAAGAAGAGTCTGAACAGAGAAGAATAAATGACAATTCAGAACAAGCAGTGGCAGATATTTCAGAACATGCAGTGGCTTCTGAATCTACTACACAGTCTGGACTTCCTATCACTTCTACTACAGATGAGTTACCACTAATTCAGTACAGTAGAAGAGCACCTGTTGCAGTGGAAAATAATATGGATGAAGGATTTGATGACTCTGGATCGAGCTTTGAAGAAGAGTATAATCCAAAGATAGCAGAAAATCCAGTGACAAAACACATACCTATCACTAGAGCATCTAGGGGAATAGTCAAGAAAATTCAGAAATATGCTTGCAATATATCTCCCACACCAAAACAAACCCCGTGTTTCACACTAAAATCAAGCATGCTGCGCTTGATTTCAATTTTGTACGGGAAAGGGTTGAGAAGAAGGTTATCCAAGTTATTCATATTTCAAATACCATGCAACAAGCTGATACACTAACTAAGGCATTAAAGCCAGCATCATTCATGGAGCTAAGAGTCAACCTCATCAGTTACCACAGATGAGCTTGAGGGGGACTATTAGTAATAATAAATAATGCTATTTGTTTTCATTTGTTTGTAATTACGTTTTAGTCCTTATAATACTAATTGTAATTAGTTAGTGTAGATTAGATCTGAACTGAATTCAGTTAAGATCTAATCTTAAACTCAATTGTATATAAACACATCTAATATATGTTTAGAGGGGTCGATCACTGGATTCCCCCATTTTCTATCTCTTCTAGTTTCACTCATATTTATTGAATTTAGTTTTTTTAGTGATTTATTTTCTTGTCAGATTAGTTGGCGATTTTTAAAATGATATTTGGCTATTTACGTCAGTAACCATAGTAATTACTAATTACAAGCGAAATCAGAGTGAGTACAGGAAAATCATTTGGTTATTTTTTATTGTAAATATATGTTCTTAGAGGTGTCAATGATCTATGTTATCAAGGCTGTTGCTTAAATATTTATCTGCATCTAATTTGTAAAACATTTATTGGTATTTAGGACCTTAGGTTACATGATGGAATTTTTTATATCAAATGGGTGGATGTGGTGTGATATTTGTTGTCGTTACTCATTAGTTTGTTTATTTATTAGGTTGGTCCTGATGCATATGAACAAGCTTCTGGTGGAGGTGGACCTGGTGGGTCACATGATGGGTTTAATCCATTTGAGGACATTTTTGGTGGTCGTAAATGTGGTGGTGGTGGTGGGATGAATGATGTATGTATCTTATTTAAATTTTTGATTGATCTGTCATTATTATTTTCAACTATAATAAATAGCCATTAAAATGTTTTTCTTTAATTTAAGCAATGGTTTTAATTATACAATCTCTTGAAATGTATGCTGTCATCATTGCAAAGTTTGAGTGAATTTACTGTCCTTGATTGATGTCAAAAACTCAAAATCACACACTCATGATTGATGTCTGTTGTTATGTTTTGGTAGTTCTTTTCAAAAATCTTTGGCGAACAACAAAGGGATTTTGGTGGTCAAGACATTAAGGTTGTTTCTCAATTCTCAAATATCAAATCTTTTATTAGTCCCCTAGTATCGTACTTTGTTGTTTTTTACTTTTTAAATTTAATTTCCTATATTTGGTTTACAGATTTCTCTTGACGTGTCATTCATGGAAGCAGTTCAAGGATGCTCGAAATCTATAACATATCAAGCTCATCTAGCTTGTCAAACTTGTAGTATGTTACTATGCTATACTCTCTCATTCTTAGAAAGTGTACCCTATTTTTATAATTTCTAGGACTTTAAATGAAATAACAAAGTGTCAAATACGTTGAACTATAGATGGGAAAGGAGTTCCTCCTGGAACCAAACCAGAAACATGCAGAACTTGTAGAGGTTCAGGGGCGGTACGTTAAAGATATCCATTTTTTTATTCATATAACCATATTATTTTGTTTGTTGTTGGTATGTTGACATTTTTTGATACTTTACACCTACAGATATTTATGCAAAAGGGTCCTTTTAAGATTCAATCTGTGTGTGGGCAATGTGGTGGAGAAGGAAAAATCGTTAAGGTGCAAAGTACAATATATTACAGTGTTTTATCAATTGACCGAAATTGTTTTTACACAAACATCCAATTCAATTGTAAATTGTCATTTCATCTCTCATGTCAATTGTCATTTTATTTTGAGTAAAACTACAAAATAATAAATGACTGAATTATACTTATACACGACATAGTACATACCAAGGTTTTTCAGGCGACCAGGTGATGCCATGGTGTGCATATCCACCTATGCAAGCGCCTTGTCACATGTGCGACCCATTTTGCACATTTTGCACATGTTTGACCTATTTTACATACATATATATAATACCATGTATCAATTTCAAAATCCTTGGTTCTACATCCTATATGAAGGATGTGAGCATTGCTTATGATTCTATATCCTATAAGAAGCACAATCTTTCACAGATTGAAATACAAGCTATACGCTCATGGGAGTCCAACCTCTTGAGGCTTCATTCTTTGGCTAGTTAAGTCAGGGTCATAGCTGCATAAGAGATAGAAAATATTTTTACATTAACTGTACTTGCATTTCCCTATATTCTGTAATCTTGGGTTATGCCCAACCTTTTTTTCAGTAATGAAAGTTTTAATTTCTCAAAAAAAAAAAATTCAAAATCAAATAGTAAATATCATAAGTTTTTTATAAACTTAGAGTGAAACAGTAGAAATGGTTTAATAGTGTCTAATCAAAATATCTAATTTGTAAGTTAAAACATCTAACTTATAATATCAAGTTCATTTCGTTCTTCACCACCATCTTTGTTATTCAAGTCTTTTTATTTTCAATAATTTTTTTAATTCTTTTTTATTTAATAAATGGGTATTTAGACCGGATCTATTGGATCTGACCCGGATCTGGCAAAGGGTCATAAATAGGCGACTCACTGATTAGATTATGGGGGGATTGCGACTGGTAGGATGTGTGTACGGTACACCTATAGAAAACCTCGGTACATGCATATTCATTTACCTTTATTAGTAGTAGATTGTAAATATTACATTGTACGTGTTATAATTATGTAGATCATAATGATCATGAGGAGGTGAATAGGTGATTACACACGCCCCACGATCCTCTGCTGTGTTTCAAGTTCTAAAAATATAGAGATGTATTACATATACATGGTCATACACCGTATGGAATAAGATACAACTTTATTCTTTACTCTCTGACTGAACACTTCTACTCTCTATTACTTGCTTGGAATTCAGTTGGAGAAAGGTTACATTATATAAAAACGACTTATTAAGCTCACTAATTTGAATATGCTTATCATGCTTAATGATTGTATCAGAATAAATTTAATGGCTTATTTTCTTGTGATTCTGTATATTGGTTTATAGAATACCCTCTTTTAAAAAATAACTGCACTTTATTTTCTAAGAGGATATAATCTCTTGTTTAAATTTACTTTGTGGTTGTTTATGATAGTCATAGAAGATTTCTCATTAATTCTCCAAAGGTGCAAATGTGTTAAGTTTTTTCCTCACTATTTTTGAAGGTTCTTATTTCTTAATCATTACATGACAAAATCTAGAAATTGGCAGTTACATGCTGGAGAAGTTGATCAATTCTCAGCAATTCTGCATTGTAGATTACTAGATGTATTTCCAATTTTCCATGGTTAATCATTTAATGTTTTAATCTGGTACTTGCATCAATAATCATTTTTTTGGTTATAGTATAATATTTACTTGGATATTTTGTCTTTTTGTTTCACAATGGTTCACTTCGTTAAATTCCTTATTTATGTATCGCTTATTTTCTTCCATGTATGTCTAATACAGTAATATTACTTAGCAGTTAGCACCAACTATATAATTTTGTTGCAGGTTTTCTGCAAATCATGCAATGGGAATGGAGTTGTAAGTGGAACAAAATCGGCAAGGATAGATGTAATTCCTGGTATGTACAAGTCTGATAATATAGAACAAAATCATGCTATAATCCCATAATGTATTTTCATGGCGATTTTTAGCGTGCTATACCAATCGGATATCTGGCGGGATGTAGGTAGAGATCTGCCCCATTACCCAACTAAATAAGTAATTTTCTTTATGACAGGGTAACTTATAACTGAGTTTTCTCATTTCCTTAATCATCAGGGTTAGGCCTTTTATTTTTCATTAATGAAATTTAAATTTTATCAAAAAGAGGGTAGGTTGAAGTCGTGATTTTTCTTCTAAAAATGTTTTGATCGTCGAAGTTCTAATTGTATTTGACCAGAGAAAATACACAGGGGAGTTGTTTCACAGTGAATAGTAGTTAGACTGTTTTCTGCAATATTATTTTTCTTTTAGCTCCTCTTCAATTTGGGTGTGCAAAAAGTGCAAATGTTGAACATTGCAAATGCTGAATGGTTCATGGCTTTGGGAATTGGGAGAGTGCGACTCCCAAAAGATGTTGAGTAGTGCAAATGTTGATTGAGGGTAGAGGGCGTGTTACACACTAATGACATTACATTGGTGGTGACTGTAGTCCCCCTTGTGTACATTCTCTCTGTGAAAATGATTAGAAAATCCTTGTATTTTGGCTTTTTCCATTATTTTATATTTTATATAATATTCCATTTTACGTTGATGTTTTTATTTATTTTTATCTCATGTTAACATTTTCTATTTTTAATGTGTAGGAATTGACAACAATGATAGTATAAAAATTTCTAAAAGTGGTGGTGCTGATCCTAACGGTGGTCCACCTGGTGATTTATATGTTACCTTCCAGGTGCAATTTTCATCATGTGCATTTCCAACATCCGTAGTTCTTTTCATCTTAGAACTATTTACATTGCTTTTTTTCTCTGTTGCAGGTCCGTGAAGATCCAGTTTTCCGCAGGGAAGGTACTAATGTTCATATCAACTCCGTTTTAAGTTTTACTCAGGTTGGTTCTCAACTCTTCAAGGCCATAATTCATATTATTATCAAATATCCATACTGTTCTGGTGATCTTCTACAATTTAGATTTTTTTACTATCTCAACTCATTATCATTTTGATTTTTCCAAGATGATAAAATAGTGATTAGCTTATTCTGATCTTAGCTTATTCCAAAATTGTGTCATCACCTCAGATATATTAGCTGAAGGAATTTGGTCGAAGATGTCGACAAAATTCTCTATTCTTTTGTGAAGGGTGAAATGGGATCACCTAAACATGTTCAAGAAGCTGAGGAGTTGAAAAGTACAAGCACCTCCTGTTTGCTTGTTATGCAATCTGGAAGATGAAACTAGGAGTCATCTTTTCTTTAACTGTTCTTATTCCAGATCTCTCTTAATTCCGTTGGCAGAACGCCTGGATTTCGTTTTCTGAAAAATAATGAATATTCCAGTTCCCACCCAATCCAGTCCAGATATTAGATTGAGAGATTTGACGGAGGCAGCACAAAAGATTACGCGCCACTCTCCCCCTTGGGGGTTAATATGGAATGCTATTGGGTGCTTGTCGTGACATATATGGACGAAAAGAAATAAAAGGTATAGACAGCACATTAGTAGGCCTCCTGAGATAGTCCTTAAGGAGATCATTAAAGACATCAGTCTCTCCTTTGATTTAGTGTATTACAAGAAGAGTTGTTGTCAGTTGTCACCCTTTGGAAACGTCTATGATGGAAGTATAGGAGACCAACCTCCTGAGGGAACGTATCTAGTTACTATATAACTAGACTACATAGCTAATAGGAGAGAGTCAATGAGTTTTTTGTTCATTTCTTTTTACTTCTATTTCTATTTCTATTATCTATTTTTTGTAAACTTGACATTAACCTTATTCTAGTAAAATTTAATTGCTTCAAAAAAAAAATGAAGAGGGGAGGATCTGAGGCTCTGAGCAGCTTTCCTTAAACCCTATCTTCATCAATAATCCTTTCAATCTCTTGTACGGTTGGTTGTACCATATTCTGAGGGGTTGCTTCAATCCATAGAGGGCCTTCTTAAGGAGGCACATGTCATTGGGGTGTTCCTGATTGATGAAGCCTACTGGCTGACTTACAACGATCCTCTCTTCTAACGTACCACGAAGAAAAGCGTTTGAGATGTCGATCTACTTAAGTTTCCATCCTCTGGATACAACAATTGTAAATACCAACCTGAGTACCTGATTGAAGTAGGTTTTACCACATGACTGAATGTTTGGGTGTAGTCAGTAGTCAGTACCCTCGACTTATCGCATGCCATTGGCAACAAGTCAAGCCTTGAACCGTTCTACACTTTCACCTTAAATACCCACTTGGTATTTATGACATTATCTGTGTCGGATCGCGAAATCAGTTCCCAGGTTTGATTTCGTTCAATAGCCTCAAATTCTTGCCTCATAGTCGCTTTCCAATCATCATTTAATAATGCGATACATGGTGATTTGGCTATTTGGGGTTAGGTTTCACGACTCCATTAGTCGCCTGTGTAATCGGTCGAGAGATCGGAGTTTCTGTCCCAGCACTTCAGTGATTTCACCATCACCACTTTGTGCAGCGAGTCCATGGTGATTTGGGAATTGAAACCTGACAAGCCGCTACGATAGCACGTATTTGGGGTTAAGTTTCACGATTCCATTAGTCGCTTGTGTAATCGGTCGAGAGATCGGAGTTTCTGTCCCAGCACTTCAGTGATTTCACCATCACCACTTTGTGCAGCGAGTCCATCCCAGCAAGATCGGAAACAACAGCTTAGTGGCAGCGGAATCAGTGGAAGCGGAAGCAGAACTTGGCGGTGATACCCTCTGATAGAATAGTGATTAGCTTATTCTGATCTTAGTTTTGGGAATGAATCTTGGAATTTCAGTAAGGTCATCCACAGTATTTAAGGATACAACTGAAAACAGATTGCACCACCTTTTGTAGTGGATGCTAAAAGTAAATAACAACTAATAATATAATAGTAAACTAATCAGGTAATTATACTATTAACACAAGATAATAGGAATTTGTGCAATTAGTGTTAAATACTTAAATTACTTTCGCAATTCATTTTATAATAACATATTTTGATTCTTTGTGGGTTATTTTTCAGGCTATCTTGGGGGGAACAGTTAAAGTACCTACTCTCACAGGGGATGTTGTTCTAAAGGTTTGCTGAATACTCTGAACTCTCTTTTTTGTGACAAAACTGTCCTTACCATTCTTTTTTTTGCAGGTTCGCGAAGGTACTCAACCTGGCCAAAAAGTTGTCTTGAAGGGAAAAGGTACAGAAAATTACATATTTACATCTAAATGCACATATTTTTTATTCTCAAACTCATATTTTCAGATTGAAAGAATAAGAAATCATGGACTGTTTCTTATATCATCAACTTATGAACTCTTGTGTTTGTTTTCTATCATTCATTGTCCAGGAATAAAAACCAGGAATTCAGGCTTTGGTAACCAATATGTTCACTTCAGTGTCAGCATCCCAACGTAAGCTTTTCTTGTTTTTCAAGTCATTCAATGATTCTTGCTATTTTTATCTCTTATTTATTCTGATTGATAATTGGGCAATGACACTCAGAAATATAACTCAAAGGCAACGTGAACTCTTAGAAGAGTTTGCAAATGACGAACAAAGCAAATTCGAGAGAGCCTCTGCTGCTGCAGGAGCTTCTGGCTGAATGAAATTTTGAAAAATCACAGATTTCATTGGTAAATTATCAGTCTTCCTGTTAGGCATTCATTTTTGCAGGAGGAAATATTCTATTTATATAGATAGCACTTACAATTTTTGCTCATATTGTAAATCGTAATGATATACATTTATTTTTTGGAAGTGATAAAATTTCCATTAATAATGAATTAACATTCCAGATTTACATTCATTTCTAATCACAAGAAATTTAATAGGAGCACCAACAAGCATGTCCATTTAGTAATATTTGTCGACATTTTACTCTTATTCTTTTTAGTTTTTTAATCTTATATTTTGCTTGATTATTGTATGATGGTATATGGTGAATATGAAGTTATTTCAAGGCTAAGTCAGTCAAATGCAAAAAAAACGGTTACTTTAAAGTTTAAACTTTAAAGTTATTAAGGTAGAGTTTGAATAATATTATTGTTGCTTCTGTTAGTCTGTTAATTATAATATTTACATGATTTGACTAATTAATCTTCGTTTTTTTCAGCTAACCATGAATCTAAAATATGAAATTGACTGTTTCCAGGAATGATGGACAGCTGGATAGTCAGTTCAGTAAAATTGACCTGTGGTCCATTAGCTATTCTTTTCTTTTATTATATTATGGTATAATTATGTCGGTAGGGGTGGCCATGGGTAGCTTACCTATATCTTACCAAGTTTTCGTTGTACATGAGTTAGTGTCTTTTGTTATATATTATTTTACATCGTACATGTGTTAATATCCTATACAGTATAATATTTTAACTATTGGATTAAATATTAATAGATAGAATTTGATGACGCATTAAAGTACACTGCACTTAAAACGCATCCTAAAAAAATATTCACTTATATTTTACCCAAAGGGTGTGGGTATCTTGGGCATACCCAAAAATTTAAGGGTGAATATATAAAAAAACAAAACACTATTTGATTTGGTTAGGTAAAAAAACTTTCAAGTTCTAACAAATATATTAAAGGACCTTCATAAGTCATTTTAATCTTTTAGAATTTGTATCTTTAAAAAAGAATGTGATTCATGATGGTTTTAAAGATAACTCTTTTGAAACCTAATTCTTAACTAATAACTATATAAGAGAAAGTTGTTATAATGAAAAACCACAATATCAATCCATCCTATTTTATTTTTCTATTCATTTATATTTTCAACTCCTACCTATTCATTTATCTTTAATGAAATGTCACAATATATTTTATTTTTCTATTCATTTGTATTTTAAAACATTATCTTTCATCAGAAGAAAAAAAATTTAATATCTTAAAATTTTAATAATAGGTACGAGTCCGAATCTAATTCGGGTCCTGTTTTTGTTTAGTGGGTGTAGATCATCCATATTAGATCATTATACTAAATCTCACCCAATACAGATTGAAAGTAGTTTCGGATCTGGATTCTGGACCATCTGCTATTCTTCTGAGTGCGTTATTTCGCTTCCTATTTGGTAATGACCACTTGACCAGCTTCGATCTTCTGTTCTTCATCTTGTTATTATCGATTTCAACGGTTTTTTGTTTCTCGATCTGTCAGTCAGTAGTAAGCTTGCCGACGCCGAGTATGGCGCTCAGATGGAAAAGTAACGGAGATAAGAAGCGTGGAGTACCTGTTGAAGTAGGAGGAGAGCCTGGTTACGCTATTCGGAATTCCCGTTTCGCTTCTCCTATAGAATCGTTATGGGATGGGATCTCCACTTTGCCGGGGTTGTTTGAGTTAGCGTGCAAACAATATTCTAATAAACGATTACTAGGTTCCAGAGAGCTTATTTCAAGGGAAACCGAAGTGAGTTCAGATGGAAGGTCATTTGAAAAACTCCATCTAGGAGATTACAAGTGGTTGAGCTATGGGGATGCTTTTGTTGATGTGTGTAACTTCTCTTCTGGTTTGGTTAAACTTGGTCTTAAGAAAATTGATCGTGTTGCCATCTTTGCTGATACACGGCCTGAATGGATCGTAGCTCTTCAGGTATTTTATCGCATTTCTGAAACACATGTAATCGCTGTTTCTAATATTTGCTTTGATGTTTTTTCTTTCTTTCTTTTGCCTTACTTCATTCAGGGATGCTTCAGGCGCAGCATCACAGTGGTTACCATATATTCCTCATTGGGTGAGGAAGCTCTTTGTCATTCACTTAATGAGGTACTTCCTCATTTTTCTAACCATGGTGCTTTTTTTCCACCTTTCTTTATCATATATTTCTATTTCACCACCCTGTGATTTTCCCTACAGACTGATGCTTCAGCTGTGGTTTGTGGTCCCAAAGAACTGAAGAAGCTGATAGAAATAAGTGGAGAACTTCGTACTGTGAGACATGTCATATGCATGGATGATGATGGTGTTTCGACTGATATCTCGTCAGCAACAAAAATTGCCAATTGGCAAGTCATTTCATTTGCAGAAGTGAAGACACTTGGTCTGAAATCTCCAAATAATGCAGATTTGCCTGTTTCCACTGACACTGCAGTAATAATGTATACAAGCGGGAGTACTGGTTTGCCAAAGGTTTGTTTTGCATTTATAATCTTTTTAATCTGTCTTTTTAATCAATGTGACTCATCTTTCCTTAGAAATATTAACCAGAATGTTAAGGAACACCTCAGAATTGTTTCTAGATGGTTGGCAACTATATTACATCGTGACTTGCCTTAATTGTTATTTATTTGGTTCTCTAGATTGCAAGTTGTGATTGGGAATCATCAATGACTTTATCCTAATATGTCATTGGTTGATCATGTTTTACTCTTCTTTTCCTTGGCTATCTAGGTTATGGTTAGTTTTCCATAAATAAGTTTTGCATTTGGTAAATGTGAATCATTATATTATAGTTGATTATTTTGATTTTACAAACGAACCATTTTATATTCTAGGTTTTAGCTGTGCTGTGTTCCTACAAAAGACATTAGTATTTTGTTAACTCTGCAATATTGAATGATGTTATCGAATTTTATTTAGTCTGTAAATATTACATGATTACTTTATATTTCTTTTGTTATTTAATTTAAGTAATTTGGCTACATTTCACAACAAGGTTTGAAATGCCCTGAGGTGCAGTGCGCCAAACACTGAAATAAAATATATAACATATACATATTGTTAATGAAATATTAAATTGGCTGTAGCTAATTTCATTTTCAGTTAGTTGTTTCTTAGATCTAATTGTATATAAACTTATGAAGTTATGATATGCAATCAATAAAAGCATCGGTTCATATCATTCTCTGAGATCTAGCTAATCAATCCTAGTTCAGTACATATATAAAATATTCTAATATTACTAAAGCAATATTTAAAATTCAGAAAATACTAAAATAAAGTAGTTAATTCAAAATACAAAATAGCAAAATAGAGTAGATCAAAATACAAATACAAATACAAATACAATACTTTTATTTCTATTTCCATTTTTTTTATTGTGTTATCGGGCGGATCCAGATCTGCCCGATAACCTGATTCAACGCCTAGGTGTGTGCATTTAACCATAGTTTTAAAAGCGCCTCTTTAAGAGCACGCTAAAACTCTAAAGCTCTCTTGGAGGAGCGCTTTTTCTAGCGCTTTTCCAGAGTGGGTAATCGAGCGGGTTCGGGTAAAGTACCAACCGATCACCCAATTACAATTATTATTTAATAATATTTTCACCTAATATACTTTTTTTCTATTCTACCCCTCTATTTTAACTTAAATTTAAAACTCTTATCCCACTTTCAGATTTTAGTTTAATTGTAGTTTGATTAAATTTTACTTGTATGAATTAAATCATTAGTCATTACTGTTCTATTACATGTGATTTTATACTTTTATAAGGTATTTTTATTTTTTCTATAGGTTTTATATGCATTTTCTATAGGATTATATGTATCTTTACAGGATATTACTAAAATACCCCTGGCGCTTTAAAGTACGCTTAAAGCTCCCAAAGCGAAAAAGCTCTTCCTGAAAAGTGGAAGCGCTTTTCGCTTTTTTGAACTATGCATTTAACACCTTATTTCACAACAGTCCTATTCTTCTATCAAGCGCAAAGACTTTGTTTAGTAATGATGATTTTCTTCATCTTATCTTTTAATGCTAAATGTTCTCAATGTAGGGCGTAATGATGACTCATGGGAATGTGTTAGCCACATTATCTGCTGTCATGACGATCGTCCCCAACTTAGGTAGTAAAGATGTCTATTTGGCGTACCTTCCTCTGGCACATATTCTTGAGTTAGCAGCTGAAGTACTGATCTACTCTTCATTAGATGTTCAATTTTACTTCACTGTCTGATTTTCTTTTAAGGTTTATCTTGATAACTACTGATCGTGTGTCTCTGTAGACATTAATGATGGGCACGGGATGTTCCGTAGGCTATGGATCTCCTTTAACACTTACTGACACATCAAATAAGATAAAGAGGGGAACAATGGGAGATGCATCTGCATTGGGACCAACGTTGTTGACTGCTGTACCAGCTATACTAGACCGTGTTCGTGATGGTGTCCGGAAGAAGGTATCATAGTCATCGTGGCATATTTAAAAAACCCGATGCTAAGCATCTATTTTATATAGACAACTGATAAGTGATGAATATTAATTCAAACATTGTAGGTAGATGCAAAAGGTGGCATTTCAAAGATATTATTTGACTTTGCATATAATCGCAGACTAAATGCAATCAATGGAAGTTGGTTTGGTGCATGGGGTTTAGAAAAGATATTTTGGGATTTACTTGTTTTTAAAAAGATACGAGCAGTTCTTGGGGGCAATATTCGTTTTCTGCTCTCTGGTGGGGCTCCTCTTTCTGGAGATACTCAACGATTCATTAATGTATGCCTTGGGTGAGTATTTAAACTTCGCATCCCTTTTTAGGATAAAGAGAAATTTCATTTTGCCTAAAAATAAATTTTCTTGAGTCTATCTTTGCATTTTTTTTATCAACAGAAATCATGTAAGTGATGTAATCCAATTATTCTTTTTTTGGTACATTGCTAGTCATTGCGATTTGTTTGTGCTTACTCAAGATTCACTCCAGGGCTCCAATTGGACAGGGGTATGGTTTGACCGAAACGTGTGCTGGTGCTACATTTTCCGAATTTGATGACACATCAGTGGGTCGTGTAGGTTCTCCTCTTCCTTGCTCTTATATTAAGGTAAGAAGTATTTTCCTTGGAATCCATATTCCATCTTGAAAAATGTTAAGATCTAGAGCAGAATGGTCTTATTTGACTTGCACGACGATATTCAATCCTATCAAATTATATCTAGATAGGTAAGCTGTGAGAAACCAATTATGCCACCTGATAATTTTAAGCTTCTCATTCTGATTACCTTTCATTGCAGTTGGTTAATTGGTCAGAAGGTGGGTATATGGTTACTGATTCACCAATGCCTCGTGGGGAAATAGTTATTGGTGGCCCAAATGTTTGTTTAGGATATTTCAATAATGAAGAAAAAACAAAAGAAGTGTACAAGGTATGCACTTTTACATTACTGCACTTTAAATGGTCGACCTTTTTTTCTTCTAGTTTGGTTGAAATTTGTCTGCATTCTTGACACATCCTGAATCTCTTAATGGAAAACAGGTTGATGAACGTAGAATGCGTTGGTTTTATTCCGGTGATATAGGGCAGTTCCATCCTGATGGATGCCTCGAAATCATTGATCGGAAGAAAGATATAGTAAAGCTTCAGCACGGTGAATACGTTTCTCTTGGAAAGGTATGATTCCAGTGGCCATTTTACTCTCTCTAGTTTCACTTATCTCGTATGAAGTTGATAACTTATAAACCAGTGTCATGACTTGCAGGTGGAATCTACTCTATCTGTTTGCTCTTATGTGGATAACATGATGTTGTACGCTGATCCCTGTCACAGTTACTGTGTGGCTCTTGTGGTAGTTTCGCAGCCTGCACTGGAAGAATGGGCTCAGAGCCATGGTGTAGAATTCAATAATTTATCAGATCTCTGTAAAAAGTACGAAGCCATCAAGGAAGTGCAGAGCTCTCTTGCTAAGGTATGCATTATGAATTTTCTTCTAATTTTAATTTTCTTCTATAATAGTCTACAAGAATCTTCGCTCAAATTTTTTGTTTCTTTGATTTCTGTATATATATATAGGTTGGAAAACAAACACGATTGCAGAGGTTTGAGATTCCCTCAAAGGTTAAACTTCTTCCTGAAGCATGGACTCCAGAATCAGGTCTTGTTACTGCCGCACTCAAGCTGAAAAGAGAGGCAGTAAGGAAACAATTTAGGGATGATCTCAACAAGTTATATGATGCATGAAAAACATTAATCAGTGAGTGAAAAAAACAACTGTTTTTATTTTATTTTTTTGAATGACAAATTGCTTGATAAACTAGACAACTTTTTGCTTATTTCTCTTCCAATTAATTATATTGAAATCGTATGTATTGAAATCTTGAAGGTCAACTTTAAAAGGCTAAATTAAATTCCCTTTTGAATTTTGATGAATGATCCTGCAAGTTGTCCAAATAATTCCCATTCTTTATTCTTTTAAAAGCAATTTTTTCATTTTATAAATGGGCATGATCAGATTTTTAACCATTAGTCCTTATCACAATGGCAGAATGCATCCTGTTTCCCCTCTCTTCCGGTGACGGTTCATCCACAAGACCACAACCCATGTGCTGATGTGCAAATCGGCTCGTATGTTCACATCAAACTCCTTTATTTATACCCACTTCCCACAACACCATGTTACTCTTTTTACAATCTTTCCTCTCTCTTTTCTCTCTTTTTTTCTTTCAGCTTTTTAATCATACATAACATAACCCCGATCCTCCGGCAACTGAAGCAAACGGCCATGGACGGCAGAAGAGGCGAGAACCCGAACCCATTTTCCTGCTGCTTCCACCCTATAGAGCCTTTGGTGGGAGTATGCGCTTTGTGCTTGAGAGAGAGACTTCTGATCTTGGCCGCAGAGCGTAAAACGTTATCATATGGAAAGACAGGTCTCGACGTAGACCATCATTGAAAAAACAGTCAACCACCTCATCCGTTATTCCCAGAGCATTCTCCTTTACATCTTTCCTCCACCGGCGTAGATTCCGGAGCTCCGACGAGGTTGATTCCATCCCGAGCGTTGATGGTATATCTATAATATCATGCATTCTTTATTTCGGTTTCATTATTAATCATTGATATGATTGACGTGTAACATAACATGTCAGTACAGTAGTAAAAAAACACAATTAAGACACGTTCGATCTTGTTTGTTGGCAGACTCCTTTATATCAATTAAGTTCGAAGACGATGGTAAAGCCTCCTGGGAGAAGAAGACCAATGTTGCTGCCACGCAGTCCCGACAGAATTTCGACGACCATAGTGTCGTTGTCGATCGCCGCGCCGGTTTGAGATGGAAGAAGAGGGTCGGCCATCTTTTCTTTCAGGTATGCAACGTACGTGAAGATCGAATGTGATAATTAAGCAAACATATTATGCTTATTAATAATTGTTAATCTAGGTTTTGCAGTGGAAGAGATCGAGCAAGCAGAATTCAGCATCCCATGCACCGACGGACGTCCCTGGCAAGGGAATTAGGAGAGGGTGGATGAGGAGATTAACGATGAGGAATGGCTGATCACTGGTGTTGACTGTTGAGGTTTGAACAGGTAACGATAATTAATTATTAATAATTTGTTCGAGATTAGGTGGTGTTTTTTTAAAGATAGATAATAATCCTACCCTCCTAGTCCTAGAATATATATATAAATATCCGAATGGTTGAAAAACTTATTTTGAGTTTTTGACTTCTTCTTTTTGTATATATCAAATTTACCCGACCATTGCACATGCCTGCCTACATGTTGATGTGCTCATTAATTAAAAATAGCTCAGAGATCAAACATATATATGGTTGGTGGGTTTCAGTTAAGGATGTAAATAGATATTGTCGTTGAAAATTTAGGATTTTAGTTAAATAATTTTCATTTATCATAACGATTTAAACGACTTGTCTGATTTTAGGCATTGAATTTTTGAATATTTTTATATGAATTTTAGGGATTTGACTTCTAGGTTTTCAAAGTATTTTAATAATTCAATAATACCCCAGCTTTTAAGGTTAAAATATTCATAAAGTTTTCCAAGTTTAAAAAAAAAATTGCATGGGTTTCCATATTTGGTTGGTCCCTAGTCCATAGCCTGAAGTGAGGTCTTATTGGATCCGCATTTATGTTCTGATTTATCATTTGAAGATAGATCTTTCTATAAATAGAAAGATACCATTCGTTATAAAAAAAAATCTGAACCTGTCCAGCTCAACTTTAAAACTGTTACAAGATGATGTTACTTCAACCCAGGACCAAATCTCGGGGTCAGAGATTCATGAGTATATCAGATCAAGTCCACCTTGACCTATAAGGCCCGCGAGGAAAAGGGTTTCGTCGGTCCACCACTATATTTACCTCTCTACTAGGGGACATATGGGAGGGATTTTCAATTCCTCTGCTACTTGTGATAACCAAGAGAGAGGTGGATAGACAGCATTCAAGGCTCGGCACTATCACAATGATGATAATTTAATTATCTTATCATCAATTATCTTATTTGAAGTTTGTTATGAAAAAATATTGGTAGTTTTTTTTGGTAAAAATGTGGAATATTCTTGGGAATTCATATTATTCGAATAAAAAAGATTTTCGAATAATCCTAGATGTAGATTCTTAGGTTATAAAAAAAAGTAACCAAACAAGATTTTTTGAATTTAGATTCTTGATAAGTTGATTTGGTAGTTGTTGGTGTGCGGGCTCGTCGGAGTAAGCTCGCCGTCCAACCTAGTACAAGTGTTCCTCTAAGAATTATCAACCCCCTCCCCTGTTGGACCAGGGGAGATATTTATAGCCTTCCATCGCTGTCCTTGGGCCTCATGGGCTCGCACGTCGGGCTCATTCGTTCGCCTGGGCCGCCAACGGGGCCGGTTCGGTCCATGGTACCGTAGTTTAATGGAGGTATACATGATAAATCAATAGACAATAAGCATCAATAAATTTTAATTATCTATAAATATTGAACAATATGATTTAATAACCAAATTTAAATTTATTTTTAAGAAAAGAAAAAAAAATTATTGAGCTATTAAGATTTTAACAATCTCGTTAATTTGGTATTTCTACACTTGTAGAAAAATATTCTCTATTATAAAAAAAACAATTTCGATTAAAAATGAAAAATTTCATAAGAAATTCTAATTACTATCGTTTATAATTGATGTGACGTTTTTAAATGGAAATAAACGTAGATGATTAAAATGATATGAACATTTTCATGAGATTTCTCACCGTCTCGTTCTCACAATATTTTTATGAAGTGTTTCTCATAAAAAAGAGTGTAATCGGATTATGTGTAAGGTGTCAAGTAAAGCTAGACTCGATAGACTAGGATCAGGCTTACGAGTTGAACGAGCTGAATCCAAAGTTTAAAGCTCAAGCTCTTTAAACTAGTATAAAAAATAATTTATGTGTAACTTAATTTAACAATCATGGCTATTAATCTATTATGAGAATGTATATATAATTATATTTATAGAAAGCAAATTATTATGTGGTAAGATTTTTTTTTAAATCATAAGGCTCGTTAGATCTGATCTTCCATCATTCATCCAACGATTGCAAAAAAATTAAGGCTTCGGACTAATATCTTAAGGGTTCATTTAAAGTGGTTGAACCAGTTTTTGATAAGGTTCGGAATTCCGACCGGTTGTCCACTTGTTCTGGCCAAAAATTGTAATTAATCAAAATCGAATAATCGACCCTTCTTTTTTCCAATTCCGATTCCGATCCCAATTCCCAGAGTATCACTCTTTCGACGATTCTGTACTTTTCTCGAGCGATCATGGCGGGAAGAAGGAGATCACTACAAACCCTAACCCAACTTCTCTATCGAAGCCCTAGCACTTCCATTCCACTCACTAGATCGGTGACCTACATGCCAAGACCCGGCGATGGTGCTCCAAGAGTAGTGACTCTGATCCCCGGAGACGGTATCGGCCCACTCGTGACTGGAGCGGTGGAGCAGGTCATGGAGGCGATGCATGCGCCGGTATCCTTCGAGAAGTACGATGTGCACGGTGATATGTCCGTTGTGCCGAAGGAGGTGATCGACTCCATCCGAAGGAACAAGATTTGTCTTAAAGGTGGACTCAAAACGCCTGTCGGTGGTGGAGTGAGTTCTCTAAACGTGCAGCTCAGAAAGGAGCTTGATCTTTTTGCTTCACTCGTGCACTGTTTCAATCTCAAGGGTCTACCTACGAGGCATGAGAATGTCGACATTGTTGTTATCAGGGAGAATACGGAGGGGGAGTATGCCGGACTCGAACATGAGGTTGTACCTGGCGTCGTTGAGAGTCTCAAGGTACACCGTACACATACCCTATTGATTTTCTTTTTCCTTTTATACATTCCTTCGTCATTTTAGTCTAATTTTATGATTTCGTGATAACCTCGATCAGAGTTTATAACCAGGTCAAATTGTCTCAAATTGATTTTTATTTTTAGCACATTTTCCGCAAATAATTTAGAACCTTGAAGGCTTGAACACATTTTCACTTCAGTTAATGACCTAAAGTTAGACTATAATTTGGACTGTTATAATTTTTTTTTTAATTTAAATATTTAAATTGCAATCATATCTTTCTCATCAGACAACATTGCTAGGTCATAACAAAGTTTTGTTCAGAAAGAATTGCAAAGTATGCATTTGAGTATGCTTACCTGAACAATAGGAAGAAAGTGACTGCTGTTCACAAGGCTAATATAATGAAGCTGGCAGATGGCCTTTTTTTGGAATCGTGTCGTGAGGTCGCTAAGAAATATCCAGGGATTCAATTCGATGAAATTATTGTGGACAATTGTTGCATGCAGCTTGTTTCAAAACCAGAGCAGTTTGATGTCATGGTATGAAATTGCAAACTACCATCTTCTTTTCAACATCATAAATTAAATAGATTACAGGTTGTCACATCATAATTTCTTCCAGAAAGTCAGAGAAAGTAACTCTACAGTTAATTATTATTCAATTTTTATAATGCTACTACTACTTTCATCTGCTTTTTTACTAAATCGAATTAATTGATTTTTTTCTTTTTTGTTTTAATTTTCCCAATTTTTGGTCCTTTGTTCTACAACTGAACAAAAACCAGAAGAAAATATTATGATCCATGTTGGAGGGATGCAATTTGACCAATATTATGCACACCTGGTGTTTTCTCTCTTGTTCATGAATTGAATTTTTATCTAGGTCATGAACATCGTATTTTACTGCTCACTATGAATTTTTTATATTAAAAATAGGTCCCTTAAAATTTGCAATGAAATTGAATTTGGATATTTAATCAGATATCTAAATATTACGTGAATTCAAATAATTAATGACCAATAGTAGACTAGTAGTAGTATCTGATTTTAATCCATTTAAGCGATTTAACCTGGAACAGTAAAAGAAATATCAGAATCTATATCTGAATTCGAATCAGATTACTTACTACTTTTAACTACTGTACATGTTTTTTAGGTTTCACATGTATTTTTCTGTAAAATTACAACGATATCCCTATCGTTTTAAACGTGTAGCGTGCAAAAGCGCCCAAAGCAAAAAATGCCTTCTGGAAAAAACATGCATTTTTCGCTTTTTTAAACTATGGCTTGACGGCTGACGCCAATGTCAAAATATCTTTTTTTTTAATAAAGTAGTGAAATACTGAAATGCAATCATCCTTTCCTCCCTCTCTTCATCACTTCCAATTTGGCTTTCTTTCTTGCAGTTCATGTTATCTTATTTCTCCTCATTCATTTTGATGATAGGTCACACCAAATCTCTATGGAAACCTTGTGGCAAATACAGCAGCTGGTATAGCCGGAGGCAATGGTGTCATGCCTGGAGGTATAAATCAAGATAATAATAAAAATGAAATTTTATTTTCATTTCCACTCTGTTTCTTTCTCCTAAATTGATTGTCATCTGTCTGCATTGTTTTATGTTGGTGATTTTCAATCATGCTTTCATCTTCAGTTCATTGGTTGCATTTTTCCAAATGGTGTCAAGTTCCATACATAATATTAGAATGCATTGCCTGCCCAGCTGCACTTAAATATTCTTGATTCTTTGACTTCTTGCATGAACGTTATTAATTATTACCTGGGGTGACCCAAGGAAGAGTATTCCATTGACCCGAGAGATGTGATCATAAAGCACACCATTTATACTTGAACATTTTCAATCCTAAAAACATGATTGCTTGAATTTCAGGCAATGTGGGACAAGACCATGCTATTTTTGAACAAGGCGCTTCAGCTGGGAACGTGGGAAAACAGAAGATGGTGGACAGAAAAACAGCCAACCCAGTGGCTCTCCTCCTCTCATCATCCATGATGCTCAGGCATTTGCATTTTCCATCTTTTGCAGATAGACTTGAAACGGCCGTCAAACGTGTGATTGAAGAAGGAAAGTACAGGACAAAAGATCTTGGAGGAACCAACACTACTCAGGAGGTTGTGGATGCTGTTATAGCTGTTATACAAGATTGACAAAAGCCAATTCTAGATTTTTCAAGCTTAAGTTATTCTCTCTGAATCTGTTTTATGGAAACTGCGAGTTTTGTGAATTGCTATATGGCTTCTCCAAAATCTGACAAAGTTCAAAGATTGCTGTCAGAACACATCGACTGAATGAATAATGAAGCCATATCGCCTCAATTACAATTGCATATTCGCTTCATTTTGAAATTGAACTGTGTGTTATTATAGCCTTATAGGAATGATTGCTGTCTGTTAAATGAAATTTTGAAAGGAGATAACCAGAACTTGATCAGTAGTACAACAAAACTCACTAAAAGCTCCATTGGAAAGTGAAAACTGAAAATTAATTACAGAGTGATCGATCCCTGATTCCCTGGATTTGTTCAAATGATATAAATTAACTCTTTTTAATCCTCATTAAGTTTTATTATGTATTTATTTTGAAATAACATGTATATCGTATTATCTATAACGCGAAATTTGACCTAGTATTTCCGACGATAGGCCGGGAATCACCAGATGGAGAACGACGAGAAGGAGATTGGGGAAGAAAACTGCAACTGTTTGTTTAACAGAAAAAGAGGGAAAAATTGATTTGTTTGAATTGAATTAAATTATAATTTTTACAATACTATTTATAAGATTCTCTATTTTATTACAGCCCAAAACTAATTAAGATTTGCAACTTGATCCTTCACCATCTTTATTTCATATCTGGGCCGGATCTGAGTTCTGGGCTTGGTCCATTAACCTGACCTTAAATAAACTTTATTAGTAATATCAATACTTAACTTAATTAAAACTATGCCTAATACTTAGTTTAATTAAGTTTTAATTAAGGAGTAATACTTAGTTTAGTGTTTTAATACTAATACTCCCCCCTCAAGCTAGGCATAAATATCTATTATACCTAGTTTGAACAATGTATTACTCATTTCTACCTCTCCAACTCCTTTGGTGAAGATGTTTGCTAATTGGTCATTAGTACCAATTGATTTTAAGGTAATTAGACCTTTTTCTAATTTCTCTCTTGTGAAATGGCAATCTCTTTCGATGTGTTTGGTTCTTTCATGAAAAACAGGGTTTTCTGCTATATGTATGGCAGCTATATTATCACAAAATATTTGAACTGGTTTATTATTGTAAATTCTCAGTTCATTTAGTAATTGATTTACCCATGTTATCTCACTTGAATGCTTAGCCATTGCCCTGTATTCAGCCTCTGCTGATGATTGAGAGACCAGTTCTTGTTTTTTTGACTTCCATGAGATTAAAGAATCTCCTAGAAGAACACAAAAGCCTGTTACTGACCTCCTGGTTAGGGTGCAAGAACCCCAATCAGCATCACAATATCCTCTTAATATAAGAGGTTTATTGTTGGTTATCATAATTCCTTGTCCTGGAGATTTTTTAAGATACCTTAACAGTTTAATTATTGCATCCATATGTAGTTCAGTGGGTTTCTCCATAAATTGACTTAGAGTCCTAACAGCAAAAGTAATGTCAGGCCTTGTTGTATTTAGATAGATTAGTTTTCCAATTAATCTTCTATATTTAAAAGGATCTTTTAATGGTTTTGATTCATCTTGTCTCCAATCTTGTTTTTCAATTGATATTTTTGATGGTTTACTCCCTAGCAGTCCATTCTCATTTAAAATGTCTAAGGTATATTTTCTTTGGGATAAGAAAATTCCATGATCTGAATAAGATACTTCAATTCCTAGGAAATAATGTAGTTTTCCTAGGTCTTTTAGATTAAAAAATGTTTTCAGATCTTTTTTCAGTTTTTCTATCTCCTTCTCATTATTTCCTGTGATTACAATGTCATCCACATATATTACTAAGTATAGAACAAATTCAGTGGACTCTTTAATGAAAAAGGAATAGTCTGAAAATGATTGTTTAAAATTCATTTTCAGTAATGTATCTTTAAGCTTGGCAAACCATTGCCTAGAAGTTTGTTTTAGTCCATATAGGGACTTTTTTAACTTACATACCCTTTGGTCTTCTTTTTTAAGAAAGTCAGGTGGGGGTTTCATATATATATCCTCATTCAGATCACCATATAAAAAGGCATTATTTACATCAATTTGATGTAAATTCCAATTTTTTGTAGTAGCTACTGTGATTAGTATTTTAATGGTTGTTATTTTAGCTACTGGAGCAAAGGTATGATAATAGTCAAAACCTTCTATTTGGGAAAATCCCTGAGCCACTAACCTAGCTTTGTATCTATTTATTTCCCCATTTTGGTTATATTTGATTTTAAAAACCCATTTAGATCCAATGGGTTTTCTTGTGGGTGGAAGAGATACCAAGTCCCATGTTTTGTTTAGCAAAAGGGCTTGCATTTCTTTTTCCATGGCTTCTACCCAATTTGGGTTTTTAGAAGCTTCTCCATAACTATGAGGTTCATTGCTCATAGAAATTTTTCTTAAATATTCCTTTTTCTTCTTATTTATCTTTTTATATGATATGTATTTGTTTAATGAGTGATTAGTGCTACAATTGGCACTATCATAATCACTATCCTCCTTATAATAAAAATCTTTATTTTTAGATGAATGTTGTGTTCTAGTTGATTTTCTAAATTGTGTGATATTTTGTTTTTCAGAACTAGCTTCATTTGACTGCACATCTGTTTGAGATGTTGTTTCAGTCATTATATCTAATGACTGTTCATTTATTTTAGTAGAATCATTATCTAAGCTATCAGAACCTTCTATGTGAGGGTTTTGTATGCTTGAATTTGGTAGAACACTGATATTAGTGTTCTGCACACCTTCACTGGAATTTAATGACCCAGGGGAGCTGTTTCTATCTGAAATATCAGTGTTTTTCTCTGAACTTTCTCCTGATTTTGATGACTCAGGGGAGATGTTTTTATCAGAGTTTTTGTCTGAAATTTCTCCTGAGTTTAATGACTTAGGAGATGTGCCTGTATTATCTGTATTTAAATCATAAACTACTCCATCATTTGAAACTGATATGTCAAGATCATTTACCTTGTTTAATATTTTATCTTTTGATGATTTGTGTATTAATTTATCATTTTTAGATGCAATCTCATCATCTATAATGAATTCAGAATTATCATTCTTGTTTTGTATTAGATTATTGTCTAATACTTCTTTAGTTCTATCATCCTTTACATCAGAAAATTTATTTATAATCTGATTTTTTAGATTATGATTGTTTTCATAAATCTTTGAGATAAAATCATCAAAGATGCATTTGTTTTGATTTTCTTTTAAAAAAACTTCTTTAATTGTTTTAAAAGGAAATACCATTTCCTTAAAAGTAACATTTCTACTTATTACTATTCTTTGAGATTCAATATCTAAAATTGTGTATCCTTTTGTTCCTTGTGGATACCCTAAAAAAACACCTCTTTTTGCCCTTACAGAAAACTTATGTTCTCTGTTGGTATTATCATAATAACAAAGACAATGTTAACATGATATTAGGTTTTTTTTCATTTAAAATCTCAAATGGTGTTTTATTTTCTAAAGACTTAGAGCAAGTCCTATTTATTATGTATGTTGCTCCTAAAATACAAAAACCCCAAAATACAAAAACCCCAAAATTTGATTGGAAGGGCAGCTTGTAACTTAATTGCCCTAGCAATATTTAATAGGTCTTTGTGTTTTCTCTCAACTTTACTATTTTGTTGAGGAGAATAGGGGCAAGAGAATTGATGGATTATACCATTCTCTTTTAGTAGTTTATTAAATTTTGAAGAAGTGAATTCTAACCCATTATCACTCCTTAAGGTTTTAAAAACAGTATTAAATTGGGTTTTAACCATTTTGATAAAAAAATGAATTATCTCAAAAACTTTGGTTTTATCTTTCATTAAATAAACTCAAGTTGTTCTACTTTTATCTTCTACTATGGTTAGAAAATAAAAGTTTTGATCAAATGTTGGTATTGGAAACTTTCCCCAAATGTCAACATGAATAAGATCAAAACAGTTTTTACTTTGAGATATACTCTTTGGGTATGATAATTTTTGTTGTTTGGCCAAAGGACATATATCACATAGAGAAATGATTTCTTTATTTGATTTAGAATTGTTTGAAAAACTAATGCTATTATATGAATTTTCAGCTAACATTCTAAGTTTATCATATGATACATGCCCCATCCTAGCATGCCATAGTTTGATGTCTTGAGCAACACAACAAACTTCCTCTTTATCAAATGTATAAACCCCATTTTCAGCACTACTCTGTCCAATCAGATCCTTGCTGTGAGGATCCTGAAAAAAACAGTGTTTTTTATTCAAAAAAATACATATATCCATATCTTCAATGATCCTATATAGAGAAATCAAATTTAGTTTGAAGTCTGGAATATAATATACATTTTTTAAAGTTATTGTTGGGGAAAGTATGATTTCTCCAACTTGCTCAATTAAAAAACAATCTCCATTAGGTAATAAGACTCTTCTAATTTTATTTGAAGGTCTAAGGTTAACAAAGAAATCTTTGTTTCCACACATATGTTGTGAGGCACCACTATCACAAATCCATTTAAAATTAGAAGATTTATATGCAAAACAAGCTAAATTAGTTTTAATATCATTAAAAAAAATACCTGTATTTTTCAGGAACATGTTTTGCATGATTTTGTATTCCTCATCAGTAATGGTGTGTGTGATAGCTGAACTAGCATGCTCTGTTTTGAACTTCTTAGCAGCAGAGAAAGAATTTTTAGCTGCATCTTTCTCAGAAGGATATCCAGTCAGATGATAACATGAATCTTTAGTGTGACCATAAAACCAGCAATGGTCACATCTGATTTTTAAATTGAGTTTAATTCCTTTTCTACTGAACTTATACTTTTCAGAGTTGAAAGGCTCATTCCTAATATTAGAAACCTTTCTTACAGCCATAACACTGTCCATGGGGGTACTTTCATAACTATATTTTTTTTTAATGGTGACCCTTCTTTGCTTTTCATCAGTAATTACTGTTGCAAAGGCAGAATCCATATTTGGGATTTCTTTTCCAGCCAATATTTGGCTTCTTACATTTAAAAACTCCTCATTTAAACCTAGGAGAAATTTAACCACTTTGTCCTGTTCAACCTCTTCTTCCCAAGATTCAATAGCTCCACATGTGCAAACACCACATGTACATTTCTTTATTTTACTGATATCTTGCAAGGCATCCCAAGCTGATTTTAACTTTATATAGTAATCACTTACTGACATGTCTCCTTGAAATAAATTGGTCAATTCTTGGCCAATTTGAAACCTCAGAGGTGCCTGCCCTTGGCTGTACCTTATTTTTAAAATTTCCCAGGCTTCATAGGCACTCTCAGCAGATCTAATAGAGGCTGCTATGTTTTTATCACAAGCATTAATAATCCAAGAAAAAACTACCCCATTTACTGTCTCCCAGGCCTCAAACTCTTCTGAGTTTTCATCCTTAGGCCTGGAGACTTTTCCATTAATAAATTTCTGCTTTCTCCTGGTTACTAGCCAAAGTTTCATATCTTTGGACCAGGTTGGGTAGTTTGATTGACCTTTAAGGAGGTCATTTACAATTTTATTACTCGGATTATCACTAGAATGTAAAAAATATACAGATGACCTGGTTGTAAATGTTGTTTCTAGATCAAATGGCTTTTTTTCAATCACAACAGAAGCTTCCATTTCTGTGCTTGTTTCTTTTTCGGCATCCATGAAATCAGAGTGTGTAGTGCACTGGAGAGAATGAAAGCAGCAACGAGTTCCCAGAGTCGACCGATGATACCATATAACGCGAAATTTGACCCAGTATTTCCGACGATAGGCCGGGAATCACCAAATGGAGAACGACGAGAAGGAGATTGAGGAAGAAAACTGCAACTGTTTGTTTAACAGAAAAAGAGGGAAAAATTGATTTGTTTGAATTGAATTAAATTAAATTGTAATTTTTACAATACTATTTATAAGATTCTTTATTTTATTACAGCCCAAAACTAATTAAGATTTGCAACTTGATCCTTCACCATCTTTATTTCATATCTGGGTCGGATCTGAGTTCTGGGCTTGGTCCATTAACCTGAAATAAACTTTATTAGTAATATCAATACTTAACTTAATTAAAACTATGCCTAATACTTAGTTTAATTAAGTTTTAATTAAGGAGTAATACTTAGTTTAGTGTTTTAATACTAATATTATCATTAGGTAAATTGATTATGTTTTTTTTTATTATGTAAAAAAATTATTTAAACTCAGAAATCTGAATATTATTTATTATTTAATAATATAAAGTAAGATAGTTTACAGCAACCAAATTCTATCGATTTCTTTCAAAAAAAAACGACAATCGGGAGAAATGGCTTCTGGTAAAATATTCTCTTCTTATCTTACAGTGCTACGATTCTCATCTGATCTTCTCGTTTGATGTTTTGTGATTTTGTTTCGAAATCGGAGATTTTCATATGTTACTGTTTTCCCCCATTTAACATGAATCCCCCAATACTAGATTGAGAGGCGAGATCGAAGAATTGATGGTGAAATTTCGGACATTTCCATCCAATATACAATCCCAACACAGTCGTTGTGAAGGATTTTTTTCTTCTTCTCTTTCTAAATTCCACGATCCGTGTTTCTTTTGCAGATTACGTCGTTTCGCCACCACTTGCCGAAACCAGCAAAGCCGTGCCTTTTTGGGGAGTACAGAGGCCCTGGCTAAGTATGCTTCGCCTTTCTGTTATTATGGTTTATTTGTTGGTAACAATTGACAACCTCTAGGATTGTTTATACCATGAAGATTAGTATTTTGGGTTGTTTTTATTCTTTTTTGTATCTTATCTCTCTACTTTATTACTTCATGTATACACTCAACTACTCAAGAGAGTTAATAAGTAGATAGATTCGCGGTAATTTTGTTTATTTATTTTTATTCTTTCCATGTCAAATAGATTTATATGGAATTCGAATCCGTCCTGTGGCTCCTTTTGGAAGTACTAGCAGCAAGCCTTTCAATGATCCAGCACCGATACATCGCTCTTTACCCGATGAACTTTTATTTGAGGTAAAATAGCAAAAGTTGTTCTATACTTCCATTTAGATGAGATGACTGATGATGATTTTTCCATTGATTAATTCATTTAGTGTTTTCATTAAACAAATGTTTATAGAATTATTTTATAATGGATGTAAGAAAAAACACAAAGAACTCGTAGATATTTCCGTCAATCACTGAAGTTCTTCTCTTTCATAGTAGTGTATGAGTGTCAATATGTGTTTCGAATTGTAGACCAGTGGGCTTTTCCTATGCTGGAAAGCCTCAGTTGATTAAATGGGTGATTTACTGATTTATGGGAAGCTGTTATTTTTGTATATACTATATACTGATGCATTTTGGATTCAGAGCATGGGACAAATATAATCTTGTAGCATAGAAGTGATGTGTAAGACCATTCAAGGAGAGGAGGACTTGGTTTGAGAGATATTAAAGTGATTTTTCCTGCTGTAGTACAGGCAAGATCAATGGTTTATAAATACATGAGGGGGGGTAGGTGGTGGCCTGGTGGGTCTTAATTTTAAAAAGTCCTTCGTATTCCGGAAAATCCGAATTTGGGTAACTTTTTATAGAAAACCTTAGGAAATCCTAAAATAAAAGTATAAAATCACTCTTAATAAAGTTTATTAATCACCCTAAAATCCGGATATCCGAAAGTCAATTTTTATTTATTCAGATATTCGGATATCCGTATCCGGGATTATCAACCGAATTCGGATTTTAACGACGGATATTGCAGATATCCGAATCCGTCCGGATAATTTTCGGATATCATTTCTGGTATTCAAGATCCGTAATCCGAAAAATCTAAATTCGAATAAACATATTCGAATTCGAAAGCGGATACGAATACGGATTTCGGTATACCATTTATAGGCCTACTTACAGACCTAACGTAGGCAAATATATGGGAGGCCTGATTTTCTATAGAGATGGATTATTATTTGCTAGGCATGATACTCACTTCTACTTAGGAAGAAAGTAGTGAAAAATTTATGTAGGGCGTATGCTAAAGTAATATGAGTGCCAAGTGGCAACGATCGATTATTGCATAGTAAGAAGTAAGAACCATCCATCAAGAGACACCCTTGGATGTACATTTTAGATGGAATCAAGAAAAATTACGTGTTCTTCTATCTCCACTCTTTAGCTAGGTGAGTGAGTGAGGTTAATACAGCAGCGAAGTTACTGTAGCAGAAAGTAAATCGGTGATTACTTTGTGGGCACAGATTTCGAGGTTAGTTTCGCATGATCCGAAGAAAAAAGGATTTTCTGCTCAAACAGAAAATCATCATTTTCTATCATAAGGTGTCAAATATCTGAAAACATGTCAGTGGATATCACAGTTTTTATTTTTCTAGGATATCACAGAGATAGCAAAATAATCTTTATGTTAATATATTTATCTCATTACATATACTAATGACCATATACGAATGGATGTTGACAAACAGATTTTCTCTAGAATGTCACCATACACTTTAGGTAGGGCAATGTGTGTTTGTCGAAAATGGAGATACACCCTTCGAAATCCCATCTTGTGGCGTGCTGCATGCCTGAAGACATGGCAGGTATTAATAAAGCATATAAAATTGAGAATATGGCTTTCCTCATTTATAAAAACTTAAAAACAATAGTTCCCACTTAACTAAGGTATCTGGAGAAATAGAGAACAGAAGATTACAATTCATGTATGATGGTTCATGGAGGAAAATGTGGCTTTTGAGGCCCAGACTTCGAACTGATGGTAATATATCTTAAGTGCTTTGTTTTATATTTTATTTACTACTGGAATTCTTTTTTGATAATGTTTCAATTCCTGCATCCTTTGGGATGCATGGGTTATATCTTCCAGTGTGCCTTAATTGCTTAGAAGTATCATATATGACAGAAATTTGCATGACCATCACAGTAACTTGTTTTGCCAAGCAACATGGAATTAGCATAAAGAATGTGCAGAATAGAAAACATAATTAAATTCGGAGTCTGGAACATTGATTTTTTTAGCTTCATTTTATCCTCCAATAGTTTTCTTTAGTTGACTGATTAAATTAAGTGTTAATATCATTCTATTGCACATTGACTAAAAATTAATATTATTGTATACCAGAGTACCAGACTTTATTTGTTATCTTAGTTAAAACATGTTTGCAATCTGATATTTATTTCCATCAATTTCATGGAACTTGTTCTTTTGAACTTTCTCAGACATTATCACCTACACATGCAATTCTTCACCATGTTTGTTATTTTTCCATTTATTTTTGGGTCTTATACACTTTGATAGAAAAACTGTACTTCTCACTAGGCACACATTAGCACAATGACAAAATGTTCTTTGATAAAAGGCTCAGGACCCTTGACTTTTACATGGATTATTTTCTTTATTTTGTTAGAAAGTAGAAGTCTGCAAATGGTTATCTATACTCTAAAAAAAGAGAAGCATTTGAATAAAATTCATATAACTGATATAAGTTTTTTCTCTCTCAAATTGTTTTATGTGCGTATTATTAACATACAATTTTCTTTTAATTTGTTAAAATTGTTGCTCTCTTCCTAGGCATTTATGTTAGTCGAAACACATATATTCGTGCTGGAGTGGCAGAATGGAAAGTTAAAAACCCTGTGCATTTGGTATGTCATATTTCACATTATTTCAAGTTTGACTTCATATGTTATAACTTGTAGGGTTAATTTTTCTACATTGTAAAAAATTGTTCTGGATTTCCAAGATTTACTATCTTGTATTCTTGTTCCTTTTGAGTGTGGTTGAAATTGACTCTGAGTTGTCCTTGGCCATTTGGTGGTGGTAAAGACCTCTTGTCAGATACAAAGGGCTGAGTGTTCAATACCATTTGGACACCAAAATAATAATAAATTTACCGTTTCAAAGAAATTGGTTAACATTATCCATGATGCAGGTATGCTACTATCGCTATATCAGGTTCTATCCTAGTGGGAAGTTTCTTTACAAGGTTATTATGCAAACAAGTCTTGTTTATATGATTACGCATTTGGAAACGTGTGAGGAGTCTGACTATTTATTGAATTTATTCCCAAATTAAAGAATTCTTCCCAAAAGGTGAAAGAGGTGGCAAAGCGAATGAATCTCCGTGCATCTGAAGCCGACCTTATTTTCAGAGGAAACTGCGTATTAGAAAATAACCAGGTCATTTCATTCATTTGAGTTATTATTTTTATCTAATTCTGTCATAGTGTGATTTGAATGCTAAAATTGAAACAGCTTGTGGTTTCTAATTTCGTACTCGTGCTGTTTTTGACAATTTACTGGTTGAAGCTGCTCTTTTATACCCAGGTTTGCGTCCTACTCTCTTGAGAATCCGTTTAAGGTAATCAATGATTGGACTGAAATTCTTCTTTCATCTTTCAGATAGACATCATAAACGTACTATTCATCTGATTGACTAATTAAAAATGATATCTGGTAGGCTTAGGGGAACTACTGTTGGTGCAAATAATCGATTGGACCCTCTCTCGTTCATCACGACTGGGGTAAACGATGCAGAAGCACATCATTCTAATGATATCATGCTTGGTGGTGTTATGGAAGGGTGGCAAGACAATGAAACTCACAACCCTGATGTTCCAGCGATTTCTCATAATAGGGGACTTGCACCCTTTGTTTTTGTTCCATTTGAAGAGGTAACTTAACTACTTAAATGTTGATTGCATACAAAATTACAAACCAACTCTGATAACTATTTTGCATTGCAGGTGGAAACATCTGTTCTAAATCTTTCGGTGGAAAATATGGATTACTTTGTTGCTGGATGATCGATGATATATTGTCATGTTGATGACAGTTAATCTCCAACGCCTAAAAAATCTGCGTATGTATGTATGTTCATTTGGATAATGTTTTCTTTCACTTGTATAGTTGTATCTTTGAACACTTCAATATCTATATCCATGTTCACCTGGGCAGCTGTACTTATGTTTTTTTCTGTATAATTTTTTTGGCGAGCTTATCTTTTTTTAATATTCATACAAGTTAGGGTAAAAAGTAAAAAAGATGATTAAGGCAAAGACGGGTATCGCTAGACAAAAGATGATTGAAGTCATGATTAGATTTCTGCAGTTACATGTATTAAGAAGTTAAATTTTATATTAATAGCACGCACAAAGAACTGCAAACATCAAAATTCCAACGACTTAAGAGGAAGAAATTCTGAAGTAAGATGATGGAGACCATCTTTCTTTACCACTTGATAAAATGGAGGAAACTGAAATGGAGTCGATTTCTCTAGGAGGATCATTAGAAAATGATTTCATCCTAACTCCATTTTCAAGCTTCTTCTCAACTTCTAAGAAATCATCATCCACACTTCCCGCTAAAGATTTTAATTGCTGCCCAAGTGATGCGATGGTCTGCTGGCATTCTGCAAGTTTTCCAGCAGCTGTAGCAAACTCTTGTTCCTGCGCATATGAAGAATATGCTATAAAAAAGTACATCACCAAGAGAGACTTTAGTAAGTATGATAATCTCTACAAATCAATTATACTACCTGTTTTATCTTTAATTCCCCATTTGAGTATGCAGCTTGCCGGAGCTTCTCTTCCTGCTTCTTCAGGAGCAACTCATCCTCTAACTCTTCACACTTCAAACGTAGCGTTTCTGCTACAATTCTTTCTTTCTCCAGCTTTTCATCCATGGAATGCACTTTATCAAGTAGATGCCGGACTTCAGATTGTGCATCGTCTATCAACCGCTCCAACTTCTTCCTCTCTGTTTCTGAGTTTTGCTTCCAAGTGTTTGCACTATCTAACAATTGTGTTTCAAGCTTTGACAATTTCATATCTGATTCTTTAAGCTGATTACTTAACTTCTCAATCGTATCATTCAACCGTTTCACTTCAGAATGTGAAACTACTAGCTGAATCTCCAATTTCTTCCTCTCGTCTTCTGCATTCTTCACTTCAATCTCCAAATCTTGTTTTGAGGAATATGCCGAATCCAATAGTGTCTGAACCTCCAGAAGTTTATTCTCAGATTCATCCATGGAATCCAATAACCCCTGCTGATGTTCCTGAAACCTGATCGCAGATTCTTCAACGTGATTGCATGAAATTTCAAGTTTCTCTTGGGTGTCTGCTAAAATATTTTCCAACTCTGCTCTCTCGATTTCCATTCTCTCCACCGTCTGCTCCAACACAGCAATTCTTCTTACTGCAAGCTCATGTTCACCTTTTGATGGGCTACTTTCAGAAACCACATCAGAACTAGAACCAAGATCATTTCTGGGACTCATTGTATGATGAGTTTCAGGCAAAGCAGCAAGCTTCTCCATTTCAAGGAAATCATCCATAAGATTAAGATCCATAGAAGAAGAAGAATTGAGGATCTTCTTGTTGCTTTTTTTGTCGCCTTTAAACTGGTCAAAGTCCATAATTAGAGCAGATGCCCATGAATCTGACAAGCTTGTATCGCTACCTATAGCTATCATTCGCTCCCCATTGTCAGATTGACTATCTGTTAGTGATTCCATGTATGTCGAATTTCGAAGAGATTTCTGATCACTGTTACATTCTCGTGATTTACGACTCATAATTTGTAACCTTCGACACTCTGTTTCAAGCTTACAGATTTTTTTAATGCCCTCCAAGTGTTGTCTGCTCACCGTTTCTGCTGTTTGGATACTGAATTCTCTCTCAAGAGTCTGCATCTTGAGCTGTTCTGATATAGACTGGAGCTTGAGTCTGAGATCAGTGTTTTCCTTCCGCATTGCAGTGAGTTTAATTTCGAAATCATGGTTCGCCGTCGAGCAGGCTGATGCTTCTGTTTGTGTAAACTCCAGTAGAGCTTTAACTTCAGATAATTGGTTTTCGAGTTTCGACCTTTCAGAATCCCAGTGACGTGTTTTATTAATAACTGCGACATGGATGTTCTCCTCTTGCTCCTCTCTTGCTTGGCAGAGCTGCCGAACACATCCTTTGAGGGCACCATCAAGGTGCTCTAATTTATCCTCGAGAACAAGGTTCTTCAAAGCTGAGTTCTCCAATTCCTGCTTAAGATTTGCAACCTCGAGTTCCGCCTTTTCCCAGCCTGAAAGATTCAACCGGGCAAATCAACAAGAAAACAAGGCAACTCTGCAACAGTTTCTTCAGTAATTTATGAGAACTTGATTAAATATTTACATACAACCAGAAAATATTAGAATGTTGATTACCTGCGACAGCTTCTTCAGTAACTCTGGCATGTTGTTCCACCATATCCTCTTTAGCCCGAATATCAGCCAAAGCTAGAGATAATTTCCCGGCCAAACCATCACCGTTGTCACTATAATCAGATCCTGCATCCTTTTGCGGAGACACCTTAAAGAATGAGTGTTGCCGATCAGAAGAAATTTCTGGTGATTGTGCATGATTGCGGGACGATCTTAGTATATTCTAATTCAAAAAAGAAATTACGAAAATGAGGGATTTCTATTTTCCAAGGATGTGTGTAGTTGAAGAAGCGAGGAAAAAGAATAACAGAAACTAAAGCATAAAAAAATATCAAACCAACCTGATCGTCGGAGCATATCTCGGAGAAGGACGAAACCGATCCACCAAGAGAGTCACTCCTTGGACCTGAGCGATCCTCTTCTACATTCATTGATTAAGAACTCGTTGCGTCTAACGAAATCTAAACACCCACCAACCGCATTTTTCCCCCGTACAGGCGTACACAGACCAGATGATCTGACAAGGGTTTCCACAAGCTCCAACCACCCAGTCACAACCAGGGTTTGCTTCAAATCTAATAAACAAACAGAAGAAACAGAATCGGATCAAAAATCAACGAAAACAACAGATCGCAGAGAACCGATTGCTGAATCGTAAAGCAAAATCCGAAAAATCCACCGAACGAACATTCAATAGAAATCCACAAAATCACGCCAGAAAAGTACCCCGCAGATCGATAGAAACTGGAAGCGTCCAGAGAAGAACCACTTTCTATCCTTCCAGAACGCCCACTACGGCAGAAACCGCCATTTGAAAGAATAAAAAAAAAGAGTAAATCTCACCTTCCAGTTTAGTAAATTTACAAATTACAAAAACCATAGCTCTTCGCCTCTTCATTTATAAACTGAAATAAAAAAACCATTTTTTTTTCAACTTTCGTCAGAACTTAGGAGAAGAGCAATCACTTTACAGTCTTGCTTTTTGGGGTTTTGTTCCTTATATCTCGCTCTCTCTTATTTCAAAACAAAAAAATATATACATTAATCCTCAAATTATGGTGCATTTCAAATTTCAAAATTTTGACAAATCTATATGTTGGTGTGTGGGTTGGTCGGAGTGGGCTCACAACCTCAACTTAGTGTAAGTCTGGTGCTCTTCTAGAATTGTCAACCCCCTCCCCTAGTGGACCAGGGGAGGTATTTATAGCATTCTCTTGCTGCCCTTGGGCCTCGTGTGCTCACCAGTCAAGCCCATTCGTGCGCCCGGGCCCTTGACGAGGCTTGTTCGGTTCATGGGCCGCAGTCCGCGGTCCATGGTACCAACAGTACTCCCCCTCCCTCGATGGGCCAGGGTCCAGGAGCCGCCCGTCCGTGTCCGGCATTCAACCACCCCCCTTTACTAGTCTTAAAGACTCCTCGAGGTTCAAGCTGCCCCCACTTCTCCCCTCCTATAAATAGCGTCCTCGCCACTTTGGCTTCTTACCCCATCCTTCCTTCGCGATGAGCATCCAGGATATTCTTGAGGAATACGGTCGTGAAGTGCAACTCCAGCACGCCGCCTGGGCTATGTGTCTGTTGTCGCCCGCTGGCGTCCCCAATAGCGTAGCCGTGGCTGAGACTCAACGTCTCAATGCTGTGCTGATCGACGTCCACCGTCGCCTCTCTCAGGTTCGCCGCTCCGATCTCCTTGCGAGTCATCCTGTTGTCACCCCCTGACACCGCTCCTGTTGCTGCCTCGAGCTCCGTTGGCACCTCGCGCGCTTTCCGCGCGCACGGCACGATTGCGGTTCCTGCTGATGTTCCTGCCGAGGCTACTGGCCTGCCGGGCGCCGATTTTTTGAGAAAGCCTTGTCGGTTGCGCGGCCACCGTCGCTCCCGTGGGTCTTCGTCCCTTCCGGCTACTAACCTGCTCCATTTCTTGTCGGGGTCCCCGAAGCCGGGCCGTTAGGCCCGCCGTGGAGCTATCCGCGTCCGCTCCCATGCCTTTCGGGTGGTGGGCTTGCCTTTGTGGGACGGCGCCTGGGGCGCCCTGACGCCCTCTCTATCTTTTTTTGTTGTACCCGTACTTTGCTATTGTTGTTTTTTTTCCCGCCGCGTCGCCGACTATTGTAATACTTGCTTTGCTTTAGTAGATGTTTTTCCTTTGCTTTTTTCTTCGTGTTTTGATTTCGTCCTCGCGTGTTGGTGCAGTTTTACGCTATTCGGCGTCCTCTGCTGACGTTGCACGGGCCCTTCTCGAACTTCGCCCCCGCTACCCGGTGCAAACCCCTCCTTCGCCGACACTCCTCCTTCGTTCTACCTTCCCCCTCATAGCGGGGGGTTCCACCCGTTACGTTGTTTCGTTCGGTCCGCCAGGCGGGCCCGCAGGGAGCCCTGCTTGGACGCCCCCGCCCCGTCCTGCCTGCTCTGTTTGGTCGTTGGGCACCACAGACTCTTCGTCGGACGTCTCTCTGATGCCTCGCCGAGCACTGACCTTTACTCTGCTCCCTGACGGTCTGGGCTATGGGCTTCCTCGGAGGCCTCCCGGCCCGTCCCGTCCCATCAACTCCAGGTAAACGCGACGCCTCGTCTTTCGCGCCTTCCGAACCCTATATAAACCCCCTTACTTCCCCTCACACTCGTTTCTGAAATTCATTTCTTCTTCCGTTCTCGCGCTCGTCTCTCTCACTTGCGATTTCCCTCTTCCCTCCAGATTACTCATGGCAGCTTTTTCTCACTCCGCCGCTGGTGCCGCCGTTGCGAAAGCCCTCTTTGCCACTCCGAATGGTAAAAACCCGATGTCTGTCATCAGCGCCGACGGGATCCGGGACGCTCTGGCGAGGATGGGCCAGCCTGATCTGGACTTCACTGAGGCCGGAGCTCGTCTCTCAGCCGCCGCCGGGCATGGTCGCCCTCTACACCAACTACGCCGAGGCCGGTCTGACTCTTCCGCTCCCTCCTCTGGTGGCCGAAGCCGTGCAGTTTTGCAACATCTCGCTCTCCCAGTTCCCCCCGGCCGCTATCGACCGTCTGATGACATTTTCGCTACTCTGCCTCTGGGCCGGCGTCGAGGCTTCCGTGCCAGTCTTCCTCATCTGGTTCTCCATGACGTCGATGACATCCGACCCTCGCCGCCTGTTGATCGCATAGAGATCGGGCGACGCCCTTTTCGATCAACTGGTCGACCAATCTCACCACTGGCGCGACCGGGTTTTCTTCGTCTCCCTGGATGCCCTCGGTCCGTTTGACCTGAAGATGTCGTCGCCCTCCCGTTGGGCGCTTCTGACGCAACTGAAGAACCGGACCACGGCCCTGAGTCGTCCGGAGCTGCAGCCTCAGGCGCTGAACGCGCAGGACGTTCTGGTTAATATATATCGCCGCGGGGCCGTCAATGCTCGGACGTTGGCTCAGTCTTGGAGCTACGAGGAGCACATGACTCTTCCCATCAAGGTAGATTACACTTGGGACGGGCCGCCCAAGCGCTCGCACAAGAAAGGCAAGCGTCCGCGTGACGATATCCAGTTCGAGCCGCCCTTGCCCCCGCCCCGATGCCCCGAGGACGAAACCGAGGGCGAGCCCCTAGCCGAGGTCGACGTCGGTCTTGAAGGCAGTCGGGCCGAGAAAAAGAGAAGGAAGAAACTTCGGTCTGAGAAACGGAGGGCCGCGGCAAACGTCCAGGAGACGGTTGAGATCGAGGACTTGTCCTCTCCGTTCCTAGTTTCTCCTGATCCCTTGTCCGCCGAACTCGGGGATTCTGGTGAGACATGCCTGATTACGTCAGTCACTCCCAGCAACGCCTTTCAACAAGGACTAGGGTTCCGCCGCTTTATGCCGGACCCCCGGAGAGATCCACGGATACGGGCAAGTGTCTACGTTAAGTACTCAAGTCAACACTGGGAATCGGCGACTGGGACTACCAAGTCGCCGACTCCAGAGGTGAGCCGCCGATTCTAGGCCTCGTTGGTCAGTTTTGGTAGACTGCCAACCTGGCTCATGGGGAATCGATGGTTTCACCCTGAGTCGCAGACTCTCAACCGTTACTTGACTTGGCCCACGCTATTATGTTACCCTTAATGGGGCACCATAATAGCGTGGGCCCCACGGGTAATGAATGAGAAACGTCCCAAAAGACCCTATAAAAGGGGTCCTTGGGGGGTCTTCTCATGCATCAAGTATTCCCCACACAACACACTTGACACACTCCAACCAGAGCAACTAAGGAGCCCGAGTCGCCGACTTCCACACCTGAGTCGCCGACTCCCCTCCACTTCTACAGGTATTTGACGTAGAGCGCGCGTCGTGGACTCCAAAGCCTCCGGCCCTCCTCGCGACCCCGCAAGCCTAGTGGTAGCAGATTTCGTGCTTCATCAGCTGGCGCCGTCTGTGAGACAATCGAACTACGATATTCCGTTGTAATCGCGAATTTTTCTTCGCAAAGTTCGGCTCGATTCCCTTAAGGTGAATCGCTGACTTTGTTTCAAGAAATCTCCGATTCACACAGGCAATCGCTGACTCCACCTAGTGAGTCGCCGATTGCGGGTTATTCTGCTAGCTAAGAGTGCTGTCCTCGACTCATCTCGAAAGTCAAAAAACCTAAGGGCAGTCGCCGACTCCACTTGGTTTCTTTCGAGTGAGTTCGGTCAATACCTGCGCTTCGGTTGGAATTCACTTTTGTCATTTATGGCTTCTGAAAGGCAAAAGCACGATTACCATCTGAGGAACAAAGACAAATCCTCAGTGGCACCTGATGGGGCACAAACTGAGCATCCTCAGCAAAACATACAAGTTGAGAGGTTTGAGGATGCTCAAACGGATTTGCCCCTTCGGACATCCATCTCTCCCGCTCTAGAAGCGAGGTTGATTAACTTCATGGATAACATAGAGCGAAGAGTTAACAACCTCGAGAAAGCGAGGAGTCAGAGGACCATCGCCCGCGAAAGAGTGGGTGAATCGGCCTCTCACAATTCTCCGACTGCGGAGAAAAAGAAAGGTCCAGAATCAGAAAAATCAAGAGTTGGACCCAGTAAGAGTCGCACTGAGAGGACTCTTACAACACGATTCATGGAGGACCTCCGTCGGAAGCTGGCCGACAATCCGGTCTCCAGCGGTCCGATCGAGTTCTTAAGAGTCAAAAGCGCTCCTTTCCAAGAGGACCTTTTGAAGGTGGCCTTTCCACCAACCTGGCGGGTACCCAGAATAGAGTCGTACGATGGTTCTTGTGATTCAAAAGATCACGTCAACCTCTACCTCAATGTTCTGGAACCGCAAACCACTGACAACGCACTGCTGTGTCGAGCATTCCCCGACACTCTCAAGGGCAATGTCTATCGGTGGTTTTCCGGTCTGCCAGCTGGATCAATATCCAGCTTCGCGGACCTCTCGTTCAAATTCATCGCCCAACAAGTGGGGATGATAAAGATCAAACATAGTGCCAATGCACTGCTGGCACTGCGACAAAACAAACTGTCTCTGAGGGATTACACGATTGAGTTCACTTCGATGATGACAGAAGTAAGCGACTTAATCCCGAGTCTGGCCATAGCGGGGTACACGAATGGGCTACTACCCTACTCCCCTCTGGCCCTGAATCTTACGCTCCATAAAGTGGAAACCTTACCCGACCTCTTCCAACGAGCTCAATCATTCATTGAGGTGGAAGAGCAGAATGAAAACAAGCTAGTGGAACTTGAGAACACTAGCTTCAAGAAACAAAAGTTCGAGAAGAAGGGCTACAATGACTCCTCAAACAGATACACTGACAATGCGGTTGATTCCTTCAAAAAGGAATGGAAGCCCAAACACGATAACAAGGTGTATCAAACATTCACCAAACAGTCGTCAAGGGGTCTACCTCAACCATGGAAAAATCGGACCCCGCTAACAATCAGCAAAGGCGAGCTGTTTGAGAAACTGAAAAACAGAGCGGATCTGCCCGCTCCTCGCTCTATGGACCCTGCAACCAAGGATAGCCGTAAAAAAGGTGGAAGATTCTGTAAATTCCAGAAGGACCACGGCCATCTGACGGACTATTGCAGGGAGTTCTCGCTTTATGTCGAGCAATTGATCTCGAACGGTGAACTTGACAACTTTGTCAGAGGATCCCGAGGTCGAGACGATTGCAAGTCTGACACGAAGGGAAAGTGTCCACGCTCTCCTTCGCCAGACAGCGACAATAGCGAGGACCACCCACGGAAAACCATCCATATGCTATTTGGTGGTAGACCCACAGGAAGGCTAGCATAGCTGAGAGGAATAGGAATAAGCTGTCACCCAAAGGTCCCTGCATCTGGCACACGGACAACATACAACAATACTACGCTTAGTATTGAACACGTTATTTCTTAGAGCCTCTTCGTCTATATGTTAGTTTAAATTGCAAAGTAGAAAAATCAGATTTTACTTTTGTAATTTACATTTATCATCTACCTACGACTCTAACTAGCACCCCACATTATAAATCTATTTTGTCGCTATTGTCTTAATAGATTAAAATCGTTTTGACACATTACGATTCAACTCAATCTTGTCGCTTCAGCCTAGATGTGGGTCCAAAAAGTTACTCTGTCGCTACGGCCAGAGTTCAACCACGCATTAGGGTCTAGAAGTAGAGTCCTAGGTAGTTGATAGGTACAAGTGAACCCAACCACAAGAGGTTCTAAGTACCCACCACACTTACCAAAATCTATTATGTCGTTATGGCCTTAAAAGATTAGTAATCGTTTTGTCGCTATAGCCTTAACGATTCAACCCCATCTCGTCGTTACGACCTTGATGTGGGTAAAAAGTTGCTCCGTCGCTTCGACCGGAGTTGAATGATACAGATATAAGATCTGAATCGTTAAATCAATCTCAAATTGATTGGCGTTGAATCTTTATTCAAATCTTGAGTCAATTATCCAAGGGAATTTCAAATGAAAAAAAAAGAATTAAATATTACGGATCTGAATTAACCTGATGTCGGAAATGGGTCTCCGATTCAATGATCGGAGTAAATCGATCAAGAATGCGAGACAAAGCTTTTAGATCAAGTACAGAGAGACAGATCTCCTGAATAACCAGAGACGATCGGTGCAGACCGATGACAGCGGATTGGAAGCGAGGCGAAGTCGTACTCAGCGATGCCGGAATGAGATGTCGGAGGTGTTGGGGCGATTAGAGGAACTTTTTAGTTTTTTATTTCCTGCTTCAAAAGGTTACACATAGTGCCCTATAAGGGAATTACATGTTGTACGAAAAATAAAAACGGAAGTAAATCATTCATTGTTTTATTACCATACATATTAATAAAATAAATCCTAATTAACCATACCTTATTTAGCATTCGTAATCGTCCATCCATTGGGGACGGATCCTCAGCCGGGTCGGGTACCCTTCAGTCCTGTCTTCCTCATCGATAATCTCTTCCTCAAATGCTTCATCATCGACACCCTCTTCCTCAAGTGCTTCCTGCTCTAGACCAGTAGATAGGTCTTCAGTTGTTGGCATTAGTTCTACTGTCCTTGATACATCCTTAGCAATTGACTCCGTAGTTCCTTCAATTGTAACAGTTGAACTACATAGTAAGGAATCTAGAGTACAATTCTATAGTCTTAAGGTCTAGAAAAAATCGTATCTTAATTTCGATATTTTCTATCTTCAGATTTTTTTTTCGATATTTTGTTTTCAACTTATTATTTTGATCGACATCGCGAGTTTTTGTTAATTGTGAAGTTTAATTCATTTCGCGAATTTAACCGTAGACTGAGCTACGATTCGCACGGCCAAGTCTACGCCCAGGGTGGCTAGCGATAGGGTTAGTCTAATTTACGTCCAGAGCGGCTAAATTACGACTCGCGAATCTAGTTTCGGGTCTTAGTTACAATTCAAAAAAATAAAGTAAATAAACAATTAATTGAAAGAAAGCAAAGCGATTCATTAATAAAGATCAAAAGATTACAAAATATTCTAAAAAAAAAGTTACAAGCTAAGAAGAAATAAAAATCTAGTCTTCTTCGTCGTTCTTTAGCTTGTTGAGGGCATCCTTGTTTTTCTCTTTCTCTTCAGGATGCTCGTCTACCCATGTCATGATATCCGAGATAAAATCTTCGGGTAATGATGGGAACACTGAGGTACCAAAGAAGCTAAGTTCTTGGAGTTGATCGGATTGATACTTCTTATCCAACTCCAAGTCCTTAGCCTTCTCCAGAAGTGCGGAGTTCTCCTTCTTCAACACGGAGTTCTCCTTCACACCTTCCAACTCCTCCCTGAAGCGAGTAAGTTGGTCGTTCAGCTCATCGCACTTCCTCTCCAGCTCAGAGTTAGTGCTCCTCAGATTCGCATTTGTGGCTTCAGATGAAATCACATTTCCAATCTCCATATCCAGCTGGGCCCGCATGTTCTGCATTTCCTTAGAGGCACTCTTCTGTTCTTTACGGAGTCCCAAAATCTGCGAAACATAATCGTCGATTTCCTTCTTTTGAGACTCAATCGTCTTCTCCTTCTTCGGGAGGACGTTGTCTCTAAGGTTCTCATATTTTCTTTGGGCATGGGCCAGCTTGCCCAGTTGCTTCTCGCTAATCTTGTACTTGGCGTCCAGTTCATTATATCGATCCTGAATTCTCTGGACGTCATTTATCGAATCCATGCCAAAACAAACATGAGCCATGTAGCAAGCCTACACAAAAAAAACAAGTTAGCAAACAAACAAAAACAATAAGTAAAAGTGTTTTCGGAAAGTAGAAGCACTTACAGCATTCAGAGCTGTCATGAGCTCACTCCGAACCCAACTCCTGAATTTCGTCATCAAGATGGACATAGCATCCGACCTAACTTGTGGATCAGCCATAAAGTCAGGAAGGGCCATGCCACTCGTATCCAGTCCACTCAGGTGCGGCTTGAGAGCTTGAGCCCCTCTTAAACGTATTCGGGGCCTTGGGAGCCTTGACTTTCTTCTCCAATCTAATCAGCTTCGCACGTCGATATCTCTCGGCCATGTGCGGAGCGGCAACATCAAAATATAGAAGTGTTCGCTTCTTTGCGCTTGCTGTCTCTCATCCGTAGGAAGTTTCTGAACCTCCACAACATCCTCAAAAGTGAAGTCCTCACGCTGACAGAGGACACATGGCACGCCACGGGGCAGGTGGTGAGCTTTCAGGGCCTGGGTAATCTTGGTGACGGCAATCACATCATCCGCCATCAAGCTCAGATTCACGCTCAGCTTCGCGCAATTCGGGTCAGCCCAAACTTCCCGACTCCCGGGAAGAAACTCAGAATTGACAAACACAAATTCTTTCTTCCACACTCCATGGTTAGTTGGAAGATCGTCCACTAAGTTACGATCGAGGTTTCGTCGTGCCAACCCGAGACGATCCGATCCAACCTTCCCATCCTTACACAGCTTGTAGTAGTTAAGGAAGAGGTATGGAGTGGGAGTAACACCCAAACTCCAGCAAATGTTGAGGAACCCTCTCAACGTCACAAAGAATCCCGCTGGTAGCTGTGACAGCGAGACTTTAAAGGCAAGAAGCAATTCACTCATGAGCTCCGGAATGGGCAGCTCAGGGAAATGCTTGAAATACATTTTAGGTAGAGCCTGGAACCCCGGTGGTGGAAGGTTCGCGGGCTGGTATCGCGACACCCAGAAGCGGAGATGTCCGAAAATCTTCATCGTCCTCAACAGGTTTCGGGCCTCTTTCGCGTTAATGATTGAGGGGGGATGCACTTCAGATTGACGCGCAAGCGTCGCCACAGTTATAACCTCTTCAAATCGACCCTCGCCCGAGCGGTCGACAAGGAGCAATTACGTCGCGCCATTAACATACGTTTCGCAATGCGCGTATCCGGTCGGATTCACGACCCCAATATAGTTTGAGGGATCGGCATCGGGATCTCGACCTAAATCCATCTCGACTGGAGATGGAGGAGTTCTTTCTCGTTCACGACGTCCCGCATATGGAGCAGGGACGGGAACTCCACGATCAATTACGAGTTCCTCGTCAAAATTTATATTTTGAGAATTCTGGGTTTCCTCCTGGCCAGGCACATAGATTTTGCCTTTGCTATGGCCCCGTCGTCTTTTCTTCTTTTTCGAACCATCGTCCTGAGATGGTCGCTTTTTAAGGTTCATCCCAGACACGATGACACCCTCAGAACTCACAACAAGTGGCTCGGAATTTATAGTCGAATCATCCACTGTCATGATGGGAATCGCCGGCTCAACCACCAAAGTCGTCGATTCCACTGGCCCAGTCGCCGACTCATATCGGATATTTAAGGCCTCGGAGTTGATGGCCAACTTTTCCCTCCTCTTGAAAGAGGTCTTCTTCTTTGAAACCCTGGGAATCGGCGACCCCGAAGTGGGAATCGTCGACTCACCAAAGATTTCTCCCTGTTCAGCTTCTACCACGACTTCCGAAATCTTGTTCGGAATCGTCGACTCCACAGAGGGAATCGTCGATCCAGTCAGAGGCTCCAACAATTCGTGAACAGAAGCACTCAAATGGTCAGAAGTTGGAACAACCGGAGTCGACGATTCAACGTCACTGGGAGGAGACGGAATCGGCGACTCGACGGCGTTCAGCACCCCGACAAGTGTTTCTTCTCCGACCATCTCCGCAATCATAGCGGCGGCCTCGGCATCAGTAAGGTGAGGAGTAGTTCTTGCCATCTCGGAGTCGTCGATTCAAGTAGAATTGAACTGGGGAATCGGCAACAGAAGGATCTAGGGTTTGGTAGGCGATTCGGAATTGGGGAAAAGTGAAGTGAGAAGTGTGAAGCGCTCACCACTATTTATAACCCCTGGGAAAATTGCAAAAACCCCCTAGAGAATCCGAAAATTGCAAGGGAAAGAATCGGAAATCGATCTCCAAAATCCCTGAAATCACGCCCGAGTCAACGATTCCTAAGCTTAATCGTCAATTCCGGTCACTATTTTTCAAAATTTGAGAGATATATTTCTTTAATTGGAAAATTTACATATATCCTCCAAATATCTCTAAGGATCTCCTGAAAGATCCGACGTTTCACAGTAGGAGTCGACGATTCCCATAAGGAGTCGTCGACTCAAGGGGAAAAATTTCAAAACAACCCTCACAGTTACCCAAAGCATAGGAGTCGACGATTGGGGCACCAAGTCGCCGACTCAGGGTAAACAGCAGCACACTTTCAGGAGAGAGTATTACAAGCCCTCTCCGACACTTCTGTCGCTTCGGCCAGAAGTCGTCACATCTTCAGGAGGGAGTATCACAAGCCCTCCCCGACACTTCTGCCGCTTCGGTCAGAAGTCGTCGCATCTCAGGAGAGAACATCACAGACTCTCTCCAGCATCAGGGTTCAAGGTTGCAAAGGTAACCCTCGAGTTTCGAATATTTATCAAGTTTCGAATACTCCAATACTTCAAAAAATAAAACCCACTCATTCAAAGGGTTATGTGTCTCAAAAGGCACAATTTTCGAGGGGGAGTATCACAAACTCTCCCGACACTTCTGTCGCTTCGGCCAGAAGTCATCACATATCGAGGGAGAATACCACAAACTCCCCCGACACTTCTGTCGGCCAGAAGTCATCACATATCGAGGAAGAATATCACAAACTCCCCCGACACTTCTGTCACTTCGGACAGAAGTCATCACACCTCAAGGGAGAATATCACAAACACTCCCGACGCTTCTGCCGCTTCGGCCAGAAGTCGTCACATTTTCAATAAAGAGTATCACAAGTACTCCCGACGCTTCTGTCGTTTCGACCAGAAGTCGTTACATTTCGAGAGGGAGTATCACAAGCTCTCCCGACACTTCTGTCGTTTCGGCCAGAAGTTGTCAAATTTCGGGAGGAGTATCACAAACTCTCCCGACACTTCTGTCGCTCCAGCCAGAAGTCGTCAAAAATTGAACACGGTAAGATCTGTCGCTTCGGTCAGATTTACCAAGGATCAATTTGAGCAAAGGAGAGGCATCAAGGAAGGTAAAATCGCACGGTAAGTTAAATAAGTTAAATATGCGTTTTGGACTGATATAGTTGTTTTGTAGGATGTTTTCTTTTTTGTAGGAAAGGTTCTAATAGTAAACCAGGTTCTAATAGTGAACCAGACTCTGATAGTGAGTCAGACTCTAATAGTGAGTCGGTCTATCTCGTCGCTTTGGCCTTGATAGACCAAAAGTCATTTTGACGCTTCGGCCTTAATAACCTCAAGGGGGGAGTATCACAAGCTCTTCCCGACACTTCTGTCGCTTCGGACAGAAGTCGTCAAACTCCGGGGGGAGTATCACAAGCTCTTCCCGACACTTCTGTCGCTTCGGCCAGAAGTCGTCGAAACCCAAGGGGGGCATCACAAGTTCTCCCGACACTTTTGTCGCTTCGGTCAGAAGCTGTCACATTTTGAGCATGATAGATCTGTCGCTTCGGCCAGATCAATCAAGGACTTATTGAGCATAAGGAGGAGCAGCACAAAAGGCAGCTTCACATGCCAAGGTCAGTAAATCAATAAGTATATCCTTTAAACTGATATGGTTGTTTTGCAGGTTGTTTTCTGTTTTGCAGGAAAATGTTCTAATAGTGAACCAGACTCTGATGTGAGTCAATCTATTTTGTCGCTTTGGCCTTAATAGATCCAGGTCCATTTTGTCGCTTTGGCCTTAATGGACCAAGAATTATGTTGTCGCTTTGGCTTTAATAATTCTTCTATCTTGTCGCTTCGGCCTTAATACGTTTGGAGATCACTTTATCGCTTTGGCCTTAATGATCTCGACTCATCTTGCGCTTCGGCCTATGGGGTAACCGTCGTTGCGGACGTAAAGTCGCTCTTGATCAGGGTGGACTATAAACATCAGTTCTGATAGTGAACTAGATTCTAGTAGTGAATCCACGCATTCTGTCGTTTCGGCCAGAATCCGCATTTTGTCGCTTCGGCCAGAACCCGATTCTGATAGTGAATCCAAGCATTCTGTCGCTTCGGCCAGAATCCACAGCAAAACTCGATCTCATCTTGTCGCTATGGTCTTGGTGCGGATCACCTTGCTTGGGGGGGATACTGGAGGTACACGCATGTTTGTTGTGCTCTCTTCAGGGGGAGTACTGGTGAGACATGCCTGATTACGTCAGTCACTCCCAACAACGCCCTTCAACAAAGACTAGGGTTCCGCCGCTTTATGCCGGACCCCCGGAGAGATCCACGGATACGGGCAAGTGTCTACGTCAAGTACTTAAGTCAACACTGGGAATCGGCGACTGGGACTACCAAGTCGCCGACTCCAGAGGTGAGCCGCCGATTCTAGGCCTCGTTGGTCAGTTCTGGTAGACTGCCAACCTGGCTCATGGGGAATCGATGGTTTCACCCTGAGTCGTCGACTCCCAGCCGTTACTTGACTTGACCCACGCTATTATGACACCCTTAATGGGGCACCATAATAGCATGGGCCCCACGGGTAATGAATGAGAAACGTCCCAAAAGACCCTATAAAAGGGGTCCTTGGGGGGTCTTCTCATGCATCAAGTATTCCCCACACAACACACTTGACACACTCCAACCAGAGCAACTAAGGAGCCCGAGTCGCCGACTCCCACACCTGAGTCGCTGACTCCCCTCCACTTCTGCAGGTATTTGACGTAGAGCGCGCGTCGTGGACTCCAAAGCCTCCGGCCCTCCTCGCGAAATAGTCGACTGTTATGAACAGAAACTTCCTTCCCCTCGACGCCGGCGGGAAAGGCCCGACTATGTCAATCCCCCACCTCGCGAACGGGACGGGCGTCGTTACCGCCTTCATCATGGTGGACGGCCGCCTCTGGCATTCGTCGCACCGGTCGACGATTTCTTCTGAGTCCTTTATCGACTCCGGCCAGTAGTAGCCTTGCCTGGCTACTTGTCTCTCCAATGCCCTTCCACCTTGGTGCGCGCCGCTTGCACCATCGTGGAGGCTCCTTGCGATGGCTTTGCCGTCCTCCCGTGAGACGCACAGCCGCAGGGGGGCCTCCTTCGCGGCGGATCGCCGGTACAACCTGTTTTGGGCCACCACAAACCAGGCGGCTCTGTTCCTCAGTTTCCTGGCCTCCATCGGATCCGCTGGCTTTTCGCCTGCCTCGATGAACCTGTTAATCGGTGCTCTCCAGTCCTCCGATGTTATTATGCCGCACAACACGGGCGATTTGGAGCCGCGAGTTTTCGTTGGGTGCTCTTGGTTCTCGATTCGAATCCATCTTCCCCGGGGACGCTCCCAGCTTGGCTAGCGTGTCGGCCTCCCCGTTAGCCTCTCTCCCTATCTGGAAGATCTTCCATTCCTCGAGTTTGCCCAAGGCCGTTCTCGCTTCGGCCACGTAGCTTGCCATTGAGTCCTCCTTGGACACGAAGTCGCCCCTGACTTGGTTGGCTACTAGCGTGTGGAAGTGCACTTTGGACACGGCCAACGCTCGCGTTAGCCTGATTCCTGACAGGAGAGCTTCGTATTCCGCTGCGTTGTTGGTCGCCCGAAACTCGAAATGGATCGAATACTCGATCTTTTCTCCCGTTGGGGTTTTTACCACGACCGCCACGCCGCAGCCTGTGCTACTGATCGCCCTGGTCGGCACAATGACCAGGTGGAATTCGCTAAGTTCCATGGCCCATTTGGTCAGTCTTCCTGAGACGTCCAGCTTTTGCAGCAGTTGGAGCAGCGGGTAGGCCGTTGGGATCGTGATGGTGTGGGCGTGGAAGTAAGGTTTCAACCTTCGGACCTCCGAGATCACCGCTAGGGCCAGTTTTTCGATATTTGGGTACCTTTCCTCCGCCCCCTGCAGCGATCGGGAGTGGTAGTATACTGGTCTCTGCGTGCCCTCTGCTTCCGAGATGAGTACCGCGCTGAAGGCCGAATCCGAGCACGCGACGTACATGGTGAGTGGCTCCCCTCTCGCGGGGGGGAGCGTCGGCAGGAGGGATAGCTGGCTTTTAAGCTACCTCACATTCATCCGACCACACTACTCTGGGGTCTGGGTTCTTCAGCAGTTGGAAAAACGGGCGCAGCCGGTCCGCCGTTCTTGACAGGAATCTGCTCAACGCCGCCACATTTCCATTCAGTTTTTGGACTTCCTTTATCGTTCGCGGTGGGTTCATGGCCATGACGGCCTCGACCTTCTCCCCTCTTGGCTTGATCCCCTCGGGTGTGATCCGGAAACCCAGGAAGTGCCCCTCCTTGACCTCGAACGCGCATTTTTTTGCCTTTAACTTGAGCCCTGCTTTTCTGATGCTGGTTAAAGTCTCCTCCAGGTCGGCTAGGTGCGTCCTAGTTTCCTTTGATCGGACGAGTATGTCGTCCACGTACACCTCCGCGTTCCTACCTATCTGCGTCCCGAACACCTTCTCCATTAGCCTCTGGAAAGTAGCCCCGGCGTTTCGTAGGCCGAACGACATTACTTTGAAACAGAACGTGCCCATCTCTATGATGAACGACGTCTTCTCCTCGTCCTCCCTTGCCATGGGCACTTGGTTGTACCCTGAGTGTGCGTCCATGAAACTCAGCAGTTCGCACCCGGAGCTCTGGTCCACCAGCCGGTCTATCGACGGTATTGGGTAGCTATCCTTGGGGCATGTTTTGTTGAGGTTTGTGAAGTCGACGCACATCCTCCACCCCGCGTCCGCCTTTTTCACCATGACCACATTGGACAGCCAAGCGGGGTAGCGCACCGGGCGAATGAAGCCCGCTCGAAGGAGTTTCTTGACTTCCGCTTCTGCCGCGTCCCTTTTTTCTGCCCTTAGCGGACGCAGTTTCTACCTGACGGGGCGGGCGCCCGAGGCCACCGCGAGCTTGTGCTCGGCCAGCGCCCTAGGTACCCCTCTCAGCTCCCCCAACTCGTTTTCGAATAAGTCCTCGTTTTCTCTGAGGAGCTGCTCCAGCCCTCCTCTCAAGTCCTGCGGGCGGTCCTTTCCTATGCGTATTTCATTCCGGTCGAGGCCGATTAGAATCGTACGGGACGCCGGCTCCGGCTTTGGGACACACTCCCTTGCGGAGTGCGGTAAGCCCTCGTCCGATGTCATCACCACACCCACCGAGTTGAAGTAGCACTCGCGTGCCTTCCTCTAGGACCCTCTGACTGTGCATACTCCCTCTTCGGTCGGGAATTTGAGGCACTGGTAGAGCGAAAACATCACCGCCTGGAACGCGTGTAGCGCCGCTCTTCCTAGGATGGCGTTGTATCCGGACGTGAAGCTTACCACGGTGAACGTGACTCGATTGTCTTTGCTTGAGCATGCCGGCCCAAGGTGACCGGGATGGATATCGTCCCTGCTACCATGACTTCCGCCTGTCCGAAACCTCTGATGGGGGCCCGGCTTGGGAGCAGGTCCGCGCGGGCCAAGCCGAGGTCGACGAAGGCGTTCCAGTACAGTACGTCTATGGACGCTCCTGTGTCCACCAGGACCCTTTGTAGGCGTACGTTGGATTTATCCCCCCTCTGGAAGATGGGGATTATGCCTAACGGGTCGTCGTGAGGCGTAGTGACGTCCTTCATGTCGTCTTCTGTGAATAAGATTTCCATCTTTGTTCGTGGTCGCTTCGTCCCTGTCGTCCGGTCCACATCTGACGCTTACCGACGCCCTTCCCACGGGTCGTCCCCCCTGGAGGCGCCCCCTCCTGCGATGGTGAGGATATCCCCTACTGGTTCGTCCGCTGGCTCTTCCTTTGGCGCTTAGTGCCCTGTGGGTATGACTGTCGGTCGTCTCGCTGGCGGGGCAGGGGGGGCTCCGGTTGCGGACTTCATTTTGTCCAGTACCTTCGCCAGGTTCAGGCACTCGGCTGTCGTGTGGCCGTTGTCCTCGTGGTATTCGCAAAACCTGTGAGTGTCCCTGAACCTGCCGTGTCCTTTCTCATCGGCCTTGGCGCAGGTAGGGTTCCCGTTCCGCTCAGCGTGAGGAAAACTTGCCTTTGATTTGCCGCCGGGGTGGGGCCTGCTTCCCTTCGCCCTCCTTTTGCGGGGGCGTCCGTCCTGTACACGGTCTCCTGCGGGGCGACCGGGGGCTTGGTCTGCGGCTGCTGCTGCTGGGATTGGTGCTGCTACTGCCCCCCGCGCCTGCAGGGGTGCCCTTTCCCCTCTGCTGCCGCCTATACTTCTGAATCTTCGCCCCCAGTTAGTCCTCTACGTTGCATTCTCTGTAGGATCTTTCCATAGCTTCAACGAAAGTGCTTGGCGGCTTTCGCACCAGGTCCCCTGCGAAGAAAGTTGGTCGGAGGTTGTTCGTGAGGGCGTACAGGACCACCTCTTTCGAGATTCCCTCGATCTTCTGCACCTCGCCCGCGAACCGGTCCATATATGCGCGTGTGCTTTCAGACTCTCCCTGTGCGATGGCACTGAGGGTAGCTTTGATTTTGGGCCTCCTACGTCGGTGTGCGAAAGCCGTCCGGAAAACCGTAACCAGACTTTCGTAGGTATGCACGGATCCTGCTGGCAGCGTCCTGTACCATGCTATCGCGTCGCCCGTGAGGGCTCTGCGGAACATCCGACACCAGATGTCCTTTCTGCTCGTCCTGTCCTCCATGTTGGTCTTGAACGAATGAAGGTGATCCTCCGGGTCGGTGTCCCCCTTGTAATACGGGATCTTCGGGGCCCTCCAACCCGGGGGTACTCCTCGTCCAGCAGGTGTTGTGCCAAGGCCTCTCCGCCTACTCTGCCTACTGCCAGTGTCGTACTAACTCCCGGAGCTCCCGTGGGAAGGGCGTCGCTCCCGGGTCCCCCGATCGAGGGGGCCGGTCCGTACATCGGGTCACCGCTTCCACCCCAGTCTGACTCCAAGGTGTGGGGGGCTGCCGTGAGCTGGTGCACTTGCTCCTGCAGCTGGCGTTGGCTCTCTTGTAGAGTGGATATTAGTTTCACGAGTTGCACCCTCTCTCGTTTGCTCTCCCTTTCCGCGCGCTCCCTCCGACGGAGCTTCTCGTGCTCCCTCTCCATTGCCCTGCTCTCCCTTCTCTCCCGGTATCGTGAGCGGTCCGACCTCCTTTCCCTGGACGGGGGTGAGGGCCCACCTCGTCTGCTCCTCTTGGGCGACTCCCACCCGTACCTTACTTCCTCCAGCTCCATGCGCAACCTTTCCTCCTGGGTATCCCACTCCTCGTTGGCTCTCCTCTCCTCCGAGTATCGGTCCCGCGGGTGGTGCGGCACCGACCGGTACTCCAACGTCTCCCGCTCGCGTCGCCTCGAGCTTTCTCCCACGTGGTACTCGCTTCTCCCCGTCATCCTCCTCCTTCGCTCCGGCTGCTGTGTTCGGTTCACGTCAGGTTCACCACTGTTGGTGTGTGGGCTCGCCGGAGTGGGCTCACAACCTCAACTTAGTGCAAGTCTGGAAAATAATGTAATGAGTACACTAGACCCGCCCAGCCCGCGACCCGCCCCGTTCTCACCCTTAACAGGGAGTTAAAGGAAAGGATTTTAGTGTCACAACCGCTTGGACTTGTTGACATAATGAAACCCGATCACATATGTTTATTACACAGATCGTTTTATGGGCTCAAGCAGTCCCCGAGATGCTGGTTCCAAGGACTGAGAAAGTTCCTCATTACGTTAAAATTCAAGGAAACAGCAATCGATCCCTCACTATTAATTCGTTCTTCAACAAGAAGATTTTATCGCCTACCTATTCGTCTACGACATTGTGATATCTGAATCAAATGATGGCAAAGTTAATTAAAAGAATAATCGAGCAACTACAAAAAGAATTTCCACTACGACTACTAGGAGATCTCAAATACTTTTTGGGAATACAAGTTACTCGATTCAAAGATGGGGTACAACTTGCACAACCTCAATACCTAGCAAATCTGTTGAAGAGCTGTGACATGGAAAATACGAAACCGGCAGCAACACCAATGGCGGCAAACTTCGATTTTTCATCCGAAGAAGAACTAATGGAAAATACGAGGGAATATCGACGAGTGATTGGCTTCCTCCAATATATCACCATGACTAGGCCCGTTGTACAAGTAGCGGTGAATATTCTTTCACAGTTCATGGCAAAACCGAAGCCAAAACAATGGACGACGGTGAAGCGAGTGTTACGCTATCTAGCAGGAACTCAGAAGTTCGGCGTCGCAATACGAAGAGCAGAACAATTTGACATAAAGGCATATTGCGACTCGGACTGGGGCGGAGACACGACTGATAGAAAGAGCCGAACGAGATTTCTTGTTTTTGTGGGAGGGACGTTGGTGTCGTGGATTTCCAGAAAACAGAGCACTCTGGCCAGATCAAGCACAGAGGCGGAGTATCGAGCCATTGCCGTAACCACACAGGAGGTCGTGGTTGTGCGCTCTATACTACTTGAATTAGAAGTGACGACACCGAGATCGATGACGATACTCTCAGATAATTTGGGCGCAACGTTCATCTCAAAGAACCCAATTGGACACTTCAAATTAAAGCATGTTGCAATAGATCTACAGTTTGTACGGGAGAAAACGGAAAAAAGGGACATCACAGTAGAGCACATTCCCGGTAACACCCAATGGACAGGAGCGCTGACAAAACCACGGCCGACGAGGCTATTTCTAAATCTACAGAACAAACTGGTCGGAGAAGTTCCGAGAGCTTATATAAGGAAGAGGGTGTGTGAGTGATACATGAGAACCACGTCAGCAAACAACAAACTAATAACAACCGATTAGTTAACAGATTATTTTGTTATAAATAAACACGTACTACTATTGAATAATATAATCAATCAATTTGGAGTTTAACGTTAACACTCATAATAGAATATTTAATTAAATTGTCACATTAACAATTAAGATTTATGATGTGTTAATATTTTCATTGAATAAATGACTCTATATCATCCGCAGGTACTGTAGTCATTTATATCAGTGAGATGAGTGAACATTCTTTCTATGTGCTTCTACCATTTTGACTTCTCGTTTATATTTTTTTAAGGAGAGATTCAACTGGACATTATTGCAAAGATTTGATCGACAATTTTTCTTTCAAAAATTTGAAGGTTCGGAGCATGAGTCCACGTGCGAGACTTTTCTCATTTTAAAATGTCATTAATGGATCTCTTGACCAATGAACAATGAACGGATGGATCTCTTGACCAAGGCGCTTCAACCGAAGGTTTTTCCGACATTTCAGTCCAACCTCGTCGGAGAACTCCCACGAGCTTGAGTAGATGTATTAGACTAGTCGGCAAGACTTGGTCAAAATACTTATAAATTACAGAATTATTAATAAATTCGTTAGTAGTTTAGTTACTAATACGTGTATAAATATAGCTTAAGATTAACTTTTACAACTCAGTTGAATTGATGGACTGTTCGAAGTTTACGTTTTGAATCTCATTATATATAATGGGCCGTCAAAATGCGTCAAAAAATCTTGACCATTAGATCGACATTTCGTCGTATATGAGTTGGTGTCTTTTGTTGTATATTTTTTTCGTCGTACATGTGTTAGTGTCTTGTGCAGTACATTATTATAGCTGTTGGATTAAAAATTAAAGGACAGGATACGCACAGTGTATTTTGACCGACCTGAAAATTATCACATATATATATATACAGCATAAATCAGGAACGACACTTACCGTTCCTTGAGTCAGTGCGGTACCTACCTCCTCCACCTTCCGATTTCGTATCCACGGCTGTATCCTCCTCCAGCCACCGTTCCAACACCGGTAAGTGTTCCAACATCGAGCGAACTGCAATCTCCGCATCCTCACCGGTCACCGAACAGTTCTGTCACGGAACCCATCGCGGTTCCGCGAACTGCAATCTCCACGGAAGCCATCGCGGTTCTACGATGGGTACCGGAACTGCAGCTCGCGATCACGATGGTTGCCGGAACTGCAATCGCAGTTCCATCACTGCAATCGATGTCGGACCTGCAGGATGTAGTTCCGGCAGATTTGGTGTCGCACGGGGGAACGTTCGAAAGACCAGCCGTTCCAGAAACTTTCCCTATATATATATATATATATATAATTTAATTTTTATTTAGTTATGTATCATATCAAAAAAAAATTAAATCTGATGACCTTAAAACCTTTCTCACCAGACCTGTAGGTCTACATTTTATTTAATAAAAAATGGAGGGTTGAGATTGTGTGAGAGTAAATGAAGGGCTGGGATGAAATTCTACTTATTATTTAATTTGAACGTTTTAGATTTAGTATTAGTATAATCTTAATAACTAATAAACACTGTAGGCTGTAGCACATGTGCTGTTGCTTCGTCTCTCGCCCATCACGTTGACTCATCTTTCTTTTGAATCACACACACACACTCTGACGAGCAATCGAAATAAAAGAATACCGCCGTTCCGCTTTCCATAGATGCATCGCCGGAATTCGCCGCGATCGGGAGGTTGGTTTCATCTCTAGGGTTTTCAATTTCCGTACGCCTGAGGTTTGGTCGTTGGAATTAGGGAGAAGGAAGGCGAGGAAGGTGCTATGGAGAAGTACGAGTTAGTGAGGGATATCGGTGCCGGAAATTTCGGAGTGGCGAGATTGATGAGGGATAAGGAGACCAAGGATCTTGTTGCCATGAAGTATATCGAGAGAGGGCGAAAGGTACTTGGGTTTTATTTATTTTATCTTCTTCCGCTCTCTTTTTTTTTTTTTTTTTGGAATCTGATGGTTGGATGAGGATTGCAGATTGATGAGAATGTAGCGAGAGAGATCATCAATCATAGGTTACTCCGCCACCCGAATATCATTCGGTTCAAAGAAGTGAGTGAGATTCGGTTTGTTCTTCATTCATCCATCTATCCATCTGTTTTGCATTTTGGATTGTTTTCTTTTTTAAATTGAAAACGATTGGGTATAGGTTATTCTTACTCCGACACATCTGGCTATTGTGATGGAGTACGCCGCCGGCGGGGAGTTGTTTGAGCGGATTTGCACTGCCGGCAGATTTAGCGAGGATGAGGTTGGCTTCTCTTTTTGTCTCTGATACTTTTGTTATTTGTTTACGCTTTAAATTTCTGTGCAGTCGAGATATTTCTTCCAGCAACTAATCTCCGGCGTCAGCTACTGCCATTTCTTGGTATGATGAAAATTTTATATCACCTGAAAACCCATAATAAATTACCAATCAATTTGTCTATTATTTATATGCAGCAAATCTGCCACCGGGATTTAAAATTAGAGAACACACTGCTTGATGGAAGTCCAGCTCCCCGGCTTAAAATATGCGATTTTGGTTACTCCAAAGTTAGTTTTCTCACTTGCTGCGTTGTTGTTCTTCTCCACTAAATAACAATTGATTTGTTCTGTAGTCTTCTTTGCTTCATTCGAGACCCAAATCAACCGTCGGAACTCCAGCATACATTGCTCCTGAGGTTCTCTCCCGTCATGAATATGACGGAAAGGTAACATCTCGAATGCGTTAGATTGGGAATGGAACATTGATGATGCTTGATTTTCCTCCACTGAACTTTAGTTTCTGTTTTTGTTTGTTCAATTGAAATGTAGCTTGCTGATGTTTGGTCATGTGGTGTGACACTTTATGTGATGCTGGTCGGAGCTTATCCTTTTGAAGATCCCAGGGATCCCAAAAATTTCAGAAAGACTATTCAGGTGAGACTATTGTAATCTTTTGATTGGATTTACTATGAGTATGTTCTATTTACGCATCCATAATCATGCTCGTATTTCTCCTAGAGGATAGTGTCAGCTCAGTACAAGATACCGGATTATGTTCACATCTCAAAAGATTGCAGAGATCTCCTATCTAAGATCTTCATCGCCACATCTTCAAGGGTACTCCTATCAAATTCGTCGATTGAGTTCTACCTTCTACGTCTGCAACTAACATTTATTTTAGCTAAAGGTAATTGAGATGATGTTATTTTGATTGCAGAGAATAACAATAAAGGAGATAAAGAGTCATCCATGGTTTCTAAAGAACTTACCCAGAGAACTTTCTGAGGCTTCTCAAGCTGTGTACTACCATCGAGGCACTGCTCCTAGCTTCTCTTTGCAGAGCGCGGATGATATTACCAAAATAGTTGAAGAAGCAAGAACGGCGCCATCATCTTGCACGCCTGTATCTGGCTTTGGCTGGGCTGCTGAGAATGAAGATGAAGACGATGAGGAGAATGAGAAGGAATCAAAGGAAAAGAATAAGGAAGAGGGTGAAAAGGTGGAAAAAGAAGAAGATGGCGATGACGATAATGCTAATGATGATGATGACGACGACGAAGATGTGTATGATAAAACTGTGAAAGCAGTTCATGCCAGTGGTGAATTTCATCTCAGCTAAATACTATTGTTTGTGTCCTTAGAGATAACATTTGGGGTGATGGATTTGGGATTATGTATTTATGTGATTATGTAGACTCTGGAGTGTAGTTATTTTATTTAAATAAAATCAGAAATGTTGATTATTTATTTTCTTGTAAATGGTATTTTGGTTATTTATGTACTTTTAGACTCTTAGTTTGGGCCTCTTGGACCGAAGAACATTATTAACTCAAATTATTTTATGGTCCAATTATAATGTTATTATCAAATATTGGGCCAAATCCCAAATGGGTTTGATCCAACTTATATAGCATTGGTATTAAATTAATATTCTAATCCAAGTATTCCAATTAGGTCCTGATATTATTAAATTTCGAATTTGGATATTAAAATTTCGAGGCAAACTTCTGGTGCAATATCACTAAATGTGATATCTGCGACGTACGAATGTGGGCCGTCGGATCTCTTGATTGAATAAAAGTCGTCGAATGTGGGCCGTCGAATTTTCCGTCGTGCGCGAGTTAGAACAAACCGTCGTGAAGAATAAAAGTCGTCGGATGTCAGATGAACGGCTAAGATGGAGGACGGCGCATTTATCACATTTAGTGATATTGCACCTGATAATTACCCTAAAATTTCGATTCAAATACTTACTAATATTCAGTATAAATAAATTCAAATTATTTAAACTTAGATACTCTTACATAGAAGTGTATATATCAAGCCCAATAACCATAGAAGACTAGAAGGTCTGATGGGCCTAGAAGGCGTATCTGACCCATCCGGTCCGTTCAGTTCAGAGTAACCAGAAAAGATATTTTGTCATTGTTTTTTGGATAATGTTGTATGTGGAAATAAAAATTAAATTACATACAATGAAATTTAAACTCTAGACCTTAAGTCACCTTAATGGTGATTGCGATCAATTGAGCTAATCAAGTTATGTATATTTTGTCATTAATTAGGTGTCAAACGAGCCCAGCTTTTTTGCTTATAAAGTCGGGTTCGGACATTTGGCTCGTTAAAGAATTGTTCAGGTTCAGATTCGATTCGTTAACAAAATCGACAGACTCAAACTTAAAATTTAACCTGCAATTTTGTAAATTGAAAAAAAAAACTAAAATCTAAATAGTTTAAAAAAATATACAATCTGTTTTAATTTTTTTTGTAGATTTAGATTTTTATTTAAGTTTTTTATAATTTATTCAATATTTTTTATCATGTAATATTTATATTTTATTTAATTATTAAAAAATTTTCAACGAGCTTATGGAGTCGAGTTTGAAAAATTCAAACTCGGTTCGTTGACCCAAGTTTAACGAGTCGAGATTTAGTTGACACCATAGTCATTAACTTTCGAGAGAGAGATTCAAATTTGTATTAATTATTCATAAATAATACTAATCTCACAAGGAGGCCGAAACTAAAACATATACGTAATCAATTTTAAATAATATTAATTAGATAATTCTACACTCAATTATATTTATTCACCACTTATAATTTTATGCCGATTTAATTATTCATCGGTCTTATCTCATTTATGTCACAAGATTCAATAAAACACGTTTTTTTTAATATTCTAATATCTGATTAGATCTAGAAACTGACCCTTATATAGCATACATAGTCATATAAACCGATTCCATCACTTTCATGTGTCTCAATCGATTGGATGTTCAGATCTAAATGCATAACTTATAAAATTTGTACAGCCAATGATATGTTCTCAAAATAAAACAATGATAAGTAATTTGATAAGTGTTGGTACCATCGACCGCAGACCGCGGCCCATGGACCGAACCGGCCCGGTCGGCGGCCCAGACGGACAGACGGGCCCGACGTTCGGGCCCACGAGCCTCAAGGACAGTGAGTGAAGGCTATAAATACCTCCCCTGGTCCACCTGGGGAGGGGGTTGATAAATCTAGAGAGTAAACTGGTACTAAGTTGTGGTTGAGCTGACTCCGGCGAACCCACACACCAACAGTGGTGAACCTGACGTGAACCAAACACACAACAGCCGGAGAGAGAAGGATGACGAGGAGCGAATACCAAGTAGGGGAGTGCTCAAAGCGACCCGAGCGGGCAGCGGTGGAGTACCAGCCGGCGCGACACCACTCCCGCGACCGGTATTCGGAGGAGGTAAGGGCCAACGAGGAATGGGGCGCCGAGGAGGATAGGCTACGCATGGAGCTCGAGGAGATCAGGTACGGGTGGGAGTCGCCCAGAAGGCGCCGGCGCAGTGAACCAGCATCCCCACCCAAGGTTAGGAGAACGCGGTCCCGGTCGCGGTCCCGGGAGAGAAGGGAAAAGGAGCACGAGAGGCTCCGGCGAAGGGAGCGCGCGGAGGAGAAAGAGCGCGCGGAAAGAGAGAGCAAGCGGGAAAGGATGAAGCTCGTGGAATTGATATCCACCCTACAGGAGAGCCAGCGTCAGCTACAAGAGCAGGTGCACCAGCTCACGGT